>CAUYPK010073239.1:0-80984 GCA_963574355.1 Loris lydekkerianus | reverse complement strand
AGGAATGGAAGAAAAAGTATCCAATGTACTCAGCCCTACTATGAAGCTAAATTATAGCTTTCACATGAAGGCTATAACCCAACTATAGCACAAGACTATGGGGAAAGGGCCAAGGAAGGGGAAGGGAGGGGGGAGGTCTTGCTGGAGGGAGGGTAATAGGTGGGGCCACATCTATGGTGCATCTAAGAATGGGTACAGGTGATTGCACTAATGTACACAGCTATGATTTAACAATAAAAAAAAAAATGGAGAAAAAAAGAATGGAGAAAAAAAGCATCCAATGTACTCAATATGAATATAAAACCATTACATAAACAACTACATACCCACATGGGAGAAAAAACACAAAATAGTCTACCAAGGAGGAGGGGAGAGGGGAGTGTGGAGGAGGAAGGCTGATTGGCAAGAACAGGGAGGGCAATGGGTGGGATCTCACCTAATGTGCACAGGGGTGGTGTTCAGCACGACCCGGTGAAGGGCACAACTACAACTTGAACTTTACCTTAGAAATGAAAACAATGTAACCTAAACATTTGTGCCTTCATAGTAATCTGAAATTTTAAAAAAAATTAACAAATTGTTTCTTTCTAAAATTTTCCACTTAATATTTTCAGACCAAAGTTGACCCCAAGAAACTGAAACTTCAGAAAGTGAAGCCACAGATGAGGAGGTGGGGGCACAGGAGCTACAGTTATATCCACATGATAGAATACTACTCAGCAATTAAAAAGAAAGAACCTCTGGTCCACACAATAATATGGATAAACCTCAAAAACATTCTCAAACCCAGAAAGGCAGACACACAAGAGTAGAGATCGTATGATTCTATTTATATTATATTCTAGAAAAGACCAATCTATTCTGTAGTGACAAAGACCATGGGGTCTGGGGACGAGAAATGGGGCTGAGAATTGGCTAGAAGGGGCATGAAGGACCCTTCTGGGCTGAGGTGAATGTGGTGGTGCTTATGTAGATTTCAGGCAATTGCCAAAACTTACCCAACTGCAACTTATTTTTTTCTTTTCTTTTTATTTTATTTTTTTTGTTAGAGACAGAGTCTCACTTTGTCATCCTTGGTACAGTGCTGTGGCATCACAGCTCACAGCAACCTCCAGCTCTTGGGCTTAGGCGATTCTCTTGCTTCAGCCTCCCAAGTAGTTGGGACTACAGGCGCCCGTCACAATGCCCAGCTATTTTTTTGTTGCAGTTTGGCCGAGGCCAGGTTCGAACCTGCCACCCTCAGTATATGGGGCCGGCACCCTACTCACTGAGCCACAGGCGCTACCCTCAACTGCAACTTATAATGGGTGCATTTTATCATATGTAAATTATATCTCTTTAAAGTAGATTTGTTAAAATAATCACCTGCCTTGAGAAGCGCTCATCTTGATTATCTAAGCATAATTCAATGATATGAAAGGCCCTAATATTTTTAAAGGAAAGAGTTAAAAAAAATTTTTTTTAAACCTCAAGATTACCTTTTAACTCTAAAGTTATCCAATAAAATTAAATAGTATAGGACAGGACATGATGGCTCATACCTGTAATCCTAGAAATCTGGGAGGCTGAAGCAAGAGTGAGACCCCCCTCATCTTTAAAAATTAGAAAAAATTAGCCAGGCATTGTGGTGGGTGCCTGTAGTCAGTCCCAGCTACTCAAAAAGCTGAGGCAGGAGGATCACTTGAGCCCAGGAATTTGAGGTTGCTGTGAGCTAGGCTGGTATTACCGCACTCTAGCCCGGGGCAACAGAGTAAGACTTTGCCTCAAAAATAAAAATAAAATAAAGTAGTGTAAAATAATTTACTTAACAGTACTAAGTATTCAAGAAGCAAAGCAATAGCAGTTTTCATAAGCTACTGGTGGAAGACCCATCTGTCATTATCGAGTATTCAGGACCCAGCAATTCCATCATGTGCCCCACATGTGCCCCATGATACTTGCATGAGGGTATTCATTGCAACATTGTTTATGACAGTGAAAGACTGGAAGTTAGAAGAGACTCTGAATGTCCAAGAGAATGGAAAAAATACATATTGTCATACAAGTGAACATTATATGGCAGAGAGGAAGGGCCTTGTATCAAGAGACACATCTAAAATTCATAGTGTTCAGAAAGATACATATATACCATTTGTAAGAGTATATGTATAACATTATACATTTTGTATAGATGCTTATGGATGTAGTAAAATTACAAAAACAAGAATGGAAATAAGGAATTACCAGTGCAAAAACCACAATATGGGATGTTGTGGTTAGGAAAGGGGACTTTGAAACCAGAGAGATCTTGATTTGAATCCTGGATTGGGTCTTTTCTCTTATATGACATTAGTCAAGTCGCTTAACTTCTCTGAGCTTTAGTTTTCCTATACTAAGAATAGGGCCAATAATGGTATCATCTTCCTAGGGATTTTGTGAGCATGAAATGAAATGACATGTTAAACACTGGCTAAATCAATGGTGTATTTACAATAAGGCTTTTATGTACCAGACACATAAAGAGGTAACAATAAAGCCACAGTCTCAGGACTCTCTGAAATTAACATTTTTCTAATTAAAAAAGTAATTTGGTACTTATGCTCATCATGGAGACCTTGAACATTACAGATACCCCCCCCCCCCACACACACACACATATAAAATAACATAACCCCAAATCTCCCTACCCAGGAAAAACACCATTAACATTTACATTACTTTCCCTTTGGTCTTTCTTCTTGCAATATTCATTTGTGCATGTGTGTGTGTGTTTATATCTATGAGAAATATCTTCCCACTTAATATTTGGATTCTTGCCTTTTCATTTATCACTTGGGACAGACTCTGTGTCTGAAGCAATTCCTCCTTCTTCCTTATTAGCATAATCTTGTTTTTATTCATGTATTGGCCAGAATTCTCATGATCTTGTGGAAAACATATAGGGGTGATTCAATGACCCAGCTATGACCAATTAAAAGTAAAATAAGTCTGATGAGTGAACTTTGGGGAAGGAGTTTTGCACCTTGGTTAAAAACCAAGATAGAAGTTCTGCCTTTGCCCTAGTTGCACTTCTCCTTCCTCTTTGAGCGAGACTGTGATGCCTGGAGCTTTGGCAGCCATTTTATGTCCATGAGACAACAAACCTGACAATAGTTGCAAACACAGTAAGGAAGATGGAGCAGAAAGACAGAAAGAGCCTGGGTCCTTGATTGTGCTGCTGAGGTTCCAGGCCAACTCTCAGGCCACTGACCTTCAGACTTCTTATGCATAAATAAATGAAAATATCCTCATGGTTTAAGGCACCAAAGGTCTGACTTTCCATCACTTACTGCTATAAGTATTGCAAATGCAGGCTTATTGTGGAATTCCTGGAAATTACAGGAAGTTTGAAAGAAGAAAATGAACATCTCCCAGATCTCACTACCTAAAGATAATCACTATTAATATTTTGGTATGTTTTCTAACCATAGAGAGAAATTTTTTTTCTGTAAGTTGCTGTTTTTCTTTTTGACTTACTATGAAATCAAGAGGATTTTCCCATGTTATTAAATAGGCTTTGAAAAGTTTATTCCTAATATCCAGTGCTTGGGCCATATTGTCATAACTGAGATGTTTGCTTTTATTTCTGTGCAAAGATAAAACAAGAGGCTTTCTGTTTGTGTGTGTTTGCACTATTTCTTTTCCTGCTTCCTTTGTTTCCAGCTTTTGCTACGTGGACTTTTTACTGTGCTCGAAAAAGTTCCCTTTCTCTGGCATTGTGGAAGGTAATTCAGTCTTCACTGGACTCTGGATTTCAGATTTATAGTTTGATGCTTGTTTCCTTGATCCTTTTGAGAATCTCATATTGCTTAGTCCTGAATTTCAGCTCTTGGAGGAGTGTTTGGCTTCCTCTTACCAGCTGATGAGGAAATCTCACACATACCAGCTGTTGCTGGCTTATGAGCTGTCAAGTACCAGAAGTTCTTCCTCTGAATTGGAGCACATTCCAGACACATCTTATGGGAGCCAAATCTCCCTACTTTATAATCTTTGTAACACGTACATGCCTGCGTACATCTATATGCCCGCGTACATCTATATGCATGCGTACATCTATACGCCAAAGGGAGGACTAGCCAGTAAGAAGTTTCAGATGTGGGAGCATTTTCAAAGAAGGGCTGGGATGCCAATGGGGTCCACGGAAAGTGGGGGAGGGAAAGAATGGGCTATGAATAATCAGAGGTCCCTTGGGAGTCCTTGTCAAGACCTTCGCTTTCCCCTTGACTGAGACAAGAGCCAGGGCTGTCTTCTGAGCAGAGGAGGGACATAGTATTGTGGCCATGGGCAAGTCACTTTAGCTCTGTGAGCCTCATTTGCCTTGCCTATGAAATAGAGGTGAATGCCCATGAGGCCAACACCAACCACAGTAGTAATTGTTGCAGCAAGATCCACCCAGGAATGCTAAATCAGTGGGTGAAAGTTTGTGGGAAAACAGGATATACACATAGTCTCAAAGTATCACCCCTGAGATACTTATTAATTACAAAAAGAAACTCAGCAGACACCTTCTTAACCTAGTGATCAAGGTTATATGACATCACCAGTGATAGGACAAGTTGACATAATGTGGCCCTTGATCTAATCCCTGAGAATGCACCATCCCTTCTATAGTGTTCTAGGCACAAATGCACAGTCTCAGTCTAATCCTAAGAAAGCACTGGACTAGCCTGAAATGAAAGACATTCTACAAAATAGCTGACCACCGCTTATCACAAGAGTCAGAGTCATGACAAACAAGGCAGGCAGAGAAACTGTCACAGGTTGGAGGAAGCTAAGAGACAAAATGTCTAAATGCAACATGGGCTTCTGGACTGAATTGTGGGGCAAAAAAAGGACATGAGTGGAAAAACTAACGAAACTAACGAAATATGAATAAGCTCTGCGGCTTGGGTAGTAGCATTGCACCATGTTAATTTCCTGAGATTGATACTTGCTTGTAACAGGGTTATGTAAATTGTTAACATTGGGGAAGCTGGGTGAAGGGTATATAGGAAGTTTCCATACTGGTATTTCTGTATGCTTTGCTTTTCAGAAAGTCTGAAATTATCTCAAAATGCAAAATCAAAAATTGGAGTGAACAATAGTTCTTACTGTATAGGGACGGGATGCATATTAAACACCCATAAAGTTCACAGTACAGCACTGGATACATGTTCTATGGACAACAGCAACCATAACTGCTAGCTTCCTCGTCTCTGTTATCAAACTCTTGCTCGCTGAGCACCCAGGAGCTGACAGCTGCCTGGTAGCTTTCCCTGCCTCTTGCCCTCATTAGTGACTCTTCTGTTTGGGACTGAGTAAACCAGATTCTGCAAATCAGTCCTACAAAACAAAGAGTTTAAATAAAAGCAAACTGCGCCTTCTGGCTGCCTGTATCACTTCCATTACAAAATAGAAACCAGAGGCTCCTGAGTGCAGAATGCAACAGACTAACAGTCCCGCCCCCTCCCTCTCCCTCCCTAAGCAGATGGCATAATTTATTTGAAAAGGTTTTAGAGAAAAAAGAAGAAAGCATGGATTGACCCGCACAACTGTCAATGACAAAGGCCCCACGTTTGGTTTCATCACAATCTCCTTTATGCCAGTGGTCTCCAAACTTCTGATCAGACCCACATATCAGAAAAGCATTTTAAAATAATTCTGGTAATATTTATTTATTGCCTTATGAATGATATATTTATAGCAATATTAACATATTCTGTGGATGGTAAAACATATTCAAGGAAAAACAGTACAGAGGAAGTAATAAAGAATAAAAAATGTATTCAAGGATATAAAAATGTCTTTACTCCAAATTATTATTATTTGAATGTTGATTATCAATTGCTATTTTTAAATTTTTGGTTTATGTTTTGTGGTTTAAAATTATGTGGCGTGTTGTGTATCAGTATGTGATTTTAATGGCTGTCAGAAATGAAAAAATAACCTCATGAAGTTATGTCTTTGAACTGGCAAAAGGATATCACTTGGCATACTTATTTTTTTTAGGGCCTTTTTATCTTTCAATCCCATACGCCAATTTTGCAAAAGTTTTTGTTGAAATTTGCCTAGTTATTTCCATTTTTCCCTGAGGTTGCTCTTGAAAACTAATTAAGAAGTGTTGAATTTTTACACTTTCAGCATATGAATTTAAAATTCACTGAAAGACTAGGTTGGAATAATTTTAAATTATATTAGAAAATTTGATTTCTGGGACTTTAAAATGTCTGCAGATTGGAGCATTTATATTCAGAATTTACCTTATTTTGAATAATGTAAATATATTAAAAATAATCCCTTCACATGAACATTCCCACACATCTGTTTTTAAAATGTTCTTTCCTTTCCATGGCCCAGATTTCTTTAAAAACACAATTCTTCTCAAGCAGCGTCTGTGGCTCAAAGGAGTAGGGCGCTGGCCCCATATACCGGAGGTGGTGGGTTCAAACCTGGCCGTGGCCAAAAAAGCGCAATTCTTTTCTCTCTCATTTTTCAAGTGTCACCTTTACTTTGAGGACCCTGAATGAGCGTGTGGTGGACCAACTCCTTGGACTGAGAGCAATGTTAACTCTGCCTGCGTCCTGGTGTGGGTATTATCCCTGTCATCTCCTCCCAAGGAATCTCTTTGGCCACTTGTCATTTTCCATTTGGGAAGAGTTGGCTCAATTAAAACTGGAATGACCATGAAGTCACCATCTGATCCTCTTCTCACTAGGCCCTCTCCATGGCGGAGGAGTCAACAAGGCTAAGTCAGCGGCTGTGTATGCCCACAGTCCACATTCAGTCTCAGATCCTGGGATCCTGGAATTTCCTTCTAGGACTGTGTGAGCCTCTTCCCCAGGGCTCCCCCCTCCCCAGACCACATGACCTCATATATGTGTGCACACCCTGCAGTTCACAGGGAGGTCAAAGGGCCGTGACAGAGCCTGGACTCTCAGCTGGCTCTCCTGCAAACACATGTGTAAGGACCCTTGTGGTGCAGGACAGAGCTGGAGGCAGAAATAAAAGGGAAGTGGGTTGTGGGCTGCAATCATTTCAGCCAGAACAGGGAGAAAGTCAAGAATTCTACCTCTGAGCCTGACTCACCCAGTTATTATGAAGCTGTGCAAAATAGGGGGCTAGAAGATGTTTTATGCAACATATTGCTATTTGGTCATAAGGCAACAGGGCCTCCATTTGTACTCTTGCCCTGGGTCTTACAAATTAACAGGGGCAGGCCTATCGCCTGTAGGGGTCATTCAGTTGCTCCTCTCCAGGGGCAGCCACCTCAGAAGGTCATTCGATCAGGTTCTTCTTTTCTCATACAAGGTCCCTAAGTAGCTGCTGGCCTGCAACAAGATGATGCACCAGGGTTTACACTCGCCCAGTGAGAGGCCACGGTGCTGCCCAATTGAGCGAATGGTGGACTGGCTGTGGGTCTGAAGCCCAGACCTACCACATGGGAGGATTCGCTTTGAGGAATTGGAAAATGAGAAGAGTTCTCAGCTCCTCTTAGATCCTAAAACCCCATTTCAAGAGCTGCTCTAATGACTTCCAACTGCCAATAGGGAAGGTTTATTTTTTTTTAAACAGAAGGGAATTGTAGAGTACTAAGAATGGAGAAGGCACCCAGATCATCTCTAAGTAGCAGCTCTTCATTTCAAAGCAGTGTAAGTCAGTTGGCGTCAACGCATCACAGAGGTAAGTGAATGAGTTCAAGTGTGTTGCTTCCACCCTCTCGGCATAGGACAATCCCAACTTCCGGGTGTGTCAAACACCCTGAAAGATCCAAGACCTCTTAAACCAAACAGGGTCCATTTGTCTGTGCACAATAGAAACATAATCACCAAAGCACCAGCTTTTTGTAGAGGGAAAAATTTATTGCAAGGTGGCTGAGCAAAGAGACAGGAGTCTGGCGCAGATTTGTCTCTCTGTGTTGGGGGCTGCAGCAGGTTTTATAGGCAGGAGGTAAGGAGGTGTGATCTGATTGGATCTTGCCATGGGGCAATGCCAGGGGGGTTGATTTTCCTGGATCACACCATAGGGTGATGCCAGGGCTCCATCTGATTGGATCATGGATCATGTCATGTGGTGTCTGCTTCTTAATTCTGTTCCTATTTTTTGGCCCAAGCACTTAGGTTCCATCCACAGTTGCACACTTGGTTCATCTGAGCATGCTCAGTTTATATAACTTGAAATCTGAGGGTCTATGGGAACTGAAAAGCAACTTACAACTTTTTCACCCGACCAGACTGGCTGATGCAGTTACAGCAGAGCTTAGTGTCTTTTGAAAACATTATTATTTTAAATTAAAATGATACTTAGAAGCAGAAGTGCGTATGTTGCCTTCTTTCATCAGAGTGGATGCTCTGACTTGCTTCACATTGGCAACACCATTCTAAATCATGAATTCCAATTGGAGATTCCTAAAAAACTTCAGTGGAGACTTTGTGCTACAGCAGATGCCATGCAATCAAGGTTTCTCAGAAAGGGGAAAAAAAAAAAAAAAGCATAATAAGCACATAGTTGGAAAGAAACAGAGATTTTCAACTCCTGGTGATGAATGTGGGGAAACAGAGGCAGGAGCTCGTAGTAGAGAAAGGACTCATTTAGAAGCCAAGAAACTGGAGACCCATCCTCAGTTCAGCCCTTGACTTAACTGTGTGATGTGTGATGATTCAGTTTCTCCATCTGTAAAATTAGAGGATTAAACTTGACGCTCCCCAAGATGAAAACTTAGATATGCATCAAAGCAAGGGCTATAAACTCAAATTCTATAGAGGCTAGGTAGTAAAGATAAATGAGTAAAGAAGGCCATATGTGAGACAATAGATAGTGGTGGAGACTGGGGTGAATAAAAAAAAAATAATAACTACTATTCTGCTCCAGTTAGCTGTTGCCAGTCAGGCAGGAGTCTAAGCCTAATTAACAGATCTGCCAAGTTTTTTCAGCAGGAGTCGGGAATCCAGAAGTTATGTAAAATGTCCTTGTTATTAATGATGGCATCTAGTTTTTTGAGAACTCTTTTTTGAAACACTGCATTGAACAAACATCATCCTCCTGAAGCCAATTTGAGGCCCATTGTTTTAAAACACCTACCTGCATGAACTGTATTATTATTTTTTTAATTGTTGGGGATTCATCGAGGGTACAAAGAACCAGGTTACACTAATTGCAGCATGAACCGTCTTTTTAATAACATCACTGGCAAACATTTGCTGGCAAGTTCTTTATTTTGCCCCGTCCGAATACCCTGTTAGATTTACTTCTGCGGAAGATGTTTATTTGCCTGGGAAGTGACTTCTTAACAGAAACATTTCTTTTAACTGTTTTGGCAAATCCTCTTTGCTGTGAGAAATAAAAAAGAGCAGGCAAGCCTTCTTTCCCCCACAAGCATTTCTGCAAGCCACATGGGGAAGGGCTTTGTGGGTTTGTTGGTTTCTCTCGTCCTGCAATGGAAAGATGCCTGCCTGTGAGGGTAGGAACCCTGGATAATTACAGCGGAAGTTCCCCTCCTGGGAAGGCCAATTCTCCTCCCTTCTTCTTCCTTTCACTCATCTTTATTATCAGGTTGGTTGACGTTGCCATATTTTCAAAAGGATATCAGGTTAATTCTTATCCTCTTTGCTTCACGCAATTTCATGCAAATAATCACCGCCTAAATGCACGTTTCAAAGGCACTATTTTTATTTGATCCCTCCATCTTAACTCTGCCCCCCAAGCATGCCAGAGTCACCAGAGCCTCAGTTTTTAATATATTTGTACTGAGAAGTACAGGGAAAATGGAATCTAAACAATGGACTTGATTTTATAAAATAATCAGGCAGAAATTAATTTTTCAAAATAATTGTCTAGAGGTGATTCAATTTCACGTGCTCTTTGAATATGTATTTTTCAGTACACCATGGCTTGAAGGAACAATTTAAATTTAGTGTACACCAGGCTCTGAATCATAAACACTCTGGCAGTGAAGTTTTGTCATTTCTTTGCTGCAAAACTCCATTTTAAAAATGAAATTCTACCTTCCTGGTAACCCCCCTTTACTCCCTTCTTCCTCTCTTCCCCACTGCCCAAATAATTTTATCAGTGGAAAAATAAGGGATTGGTTTTTAGTAATTGTAACTTAGAGATAGATGTTGTGACAGGCAGAATTCTCAGATGGTCTGCATGACCTGTCTTCCTGGGTGTTCACGATCTTTGTCATTCCTTCTTGAGTGTGACCTGCTTCTAGCCAACAGAATTTGGCGAAAGTCAAGGCATGGCACCCCCCTTTGTTAGATTGCCTTATATGGCAAATGTGAAAGGTTGTCACTTGTTATTATATATATATATATATATATATATATATCTCCACATGTGCGTATATATAATTATATATAATAGAAAAATGATATAGAAAATATTTTATTATTTTATAGATATATGATTTTATATATACACACGCACTCCAACTTGTTAGCATGTACTAGAGTAAGAGGGATTCTAGGCTTGAAGACGCAAACAGCCATGTTGTGAATCACTTATCGTGAGGACTATGTGGCAGGTAACTATAGATGGCATCTAGGACCTGAGAGTGACTACCAACTGATACAATTAAGAAGCTGGGCTCTCAGTCACACAGCCACGAGGACATGAACTGACGGTGCCAACAACCTGAATGAACCTGGAAGTGATTTCTTCTCTAGCTAAGCCTTCAAGTGAGAAAGCATCTTGGCTCCACAGCTTGATGGCCGTCTGGCTAGACCTAAGCAGAGGACCCAGCTAATCCATGCCTGGATGCCCAGCCCATGGGATCTGGGAGATAAGCGTGTGTTGTTTTAAGCTGCATCCTTTCTGGGAATTTGTTACACAGCAATACAGAAGTAATACAAAATTCATTTGGAAGTACCTTTGCAAAATGTATCCAATTATAACATTTTAATGCTGAGAAAGACTTTTTGGTCCAACCTCTTTGTTTTATAGATGAGGATGGAAATCAGAAATGGGAACAGTCATAGGGCAAGTTAGTGACAAAGCCAAGAGCAAGTTCCTCTACACTCTGCCTGTCATGTCAAGCTGTTTCCCTTCAGGTGACCACGGGTATCAGCTTTCTGTGGACATTTCCAGAGACCAGACAGAATGAGAGAGACTTGTGTGCGTGTGTGTGATTTATATAAATGGGACCATATTTACATGTTGTTTTTGTAACTCCTTTTCATTTAGTGATACATCCAAGGAACATTTTTATAAACACAATGCACCTCTATTTCATTCTGACTGCTGCCCAGCACTTTTGTACTCTAGTTTATTTAACCAATTCCCTATTAGTTTAACTTGTTTCCAATTTTTGTCATTCCATTACTTTGATGAAGATCATTGTGTATGTTTCCTTATGCCCCGACATGATTATTTTTCTAAGATAGATAAATAGAAGTTAGATTTCTGGGCTGAAGAGTTTGCACATTTAATTGATATGAATATATGTAAATGTAAAGCATAAAAAAATACAAATACAAATGAATTTTAAAAAATATATATATACATATATTCTTTTTTATTGTTGGGAATTCATTGAGGGTACAAGAAACCAGGTTACACAGATTACACATACATTCTTATTGTTGAATTTGCTGAAAGACTGAACAATTTCTACATAACTCCATCCTTTACACGTACAACCATTTTTCTCATAGCTTCACCCAGACTGATTATTATTCATCTTTTTTGTGTTTCCCAATCCTCGGGTACAAAAGAATATCTCCATTGTGTTATACTTTGGTTATTCCTGTTTTTTAATGAGGTTGAACATCTCTTTTTACATTTATTGGCCATTTTTATTTCAGTTTATCAATTGCATATTCATACCCTTTGTTCACTATTACACTGAGTTGTTGGTCTTTTTATATTGATTTGCAAGAATTCTTAGCAAATGTATCCTAAACTATTAACTGTCCCTTGTTTTTTAATTTGGGTTCTGATGTTTTTTGCTATAGGAAAATATTGTAAACCTTTCGTAGTCAAATTTGTCAATAGTTTCCATTATGGATTTTGCTGTTTTGTTTATTTTATTTTGTTCTGTTTTAACTGT
This sequence comes from Loris lydekkerianus, assembly GCA_963574355.1. NCBI lineage: Eukaryota > Metazoa > Chordata > Mammalia > Primates > Lorisidae > Loris > Loris lydekkerianus. The sequence continues at coordinate 68,941 of CAUYPK010073239.1, read as the reverse complement.
TGTTTGGTCTTGCTCAAAGAAGTCTTCCTTGTCTGAGTGTTCTAAAAATAGTTCCTTGTTTTTTCCTGGTAACTGTATGTTTTCTGTGTTTTTGCTTCTGTGTATTTTTTATTCCACATGGAATTTGTTTTTATGACTAAAGTGGGGTAAGAATGAACCTTTCTCAGGGATAGCCCATTATATTGGGTAATCTGTGCTTTTCCTAGTTAAGCAAAACAAATTTGCATAAATAATGTGTTTGTTCCTAGACTCCATGTCATTGATTTTTTTGTCTTGGTAAGCCAGTGACATTTCCATTTTAATTATTGTAGCTCTGGTATCTATTGTGCTATCTGATAAGGAAGTTCACTATTTATCTTCACTATGTCCTTGTCAGGTATTTCTTCTTTCAAATGAATTATAGAATCAACTTAGCATATTCAAAAAAATACTTTTAGGCTCTTCCTCTCTACCCCTTCCCCTTCCCTTCCTTCTTTTCTTTTCCTTTCCTGATCAGTTCAATCCAAAGCCATAAAAGATAATAGGCATCATGGTGGGGGCAGGGGGCAGAGATCCAGCACAAAATACCTGAGCCCAAGAGGCAGGAGGTGGCTTCCCCATAGGACAGGTAGGAGCAAAGCCTCGCACAGCCGTGGGGGTGTGAAGGGTGGCCTTGCAGAGATGTGCCCAGCTCAGGGTGGGTGCCCAGCACCTGAGACCAATGAGGTGGGCATATCTGTTGGAGAGTGGCAACTCCTGGCTAAGGTGCCAGCACCTCCACATGGTGAGCACAGCTTCCAAATCAAAGGAAGCTAGGAAGCCAGGCAGGATGGATTGCACGAAGAGGGAATGAGCAAAGTAGTACGTAGACACATCAAGTGTCCAGCTTTCTCACTATGAGAAGAGATAGTTATAACTGTGTAAAGGGAGAGAACAAAATGACGCCTGTAGTATTGGTTTGGTAGGCATAAGCCAGGAACAGCCTCATGGGTGTGTGATCAGTGTATTCACTCAGGGCCTGGTACACGGAAGGAATATTTATGCTGTGCAATTACTGTCTTGAAATTAATAATAATTCCTTCTTTGAATTTGTGTTTTGTAAGTCAAGTCTGGCTGGAATGCAGGAGTGATGACTGGAATTAAGGCAGCCATTTTGGGCTGCAAAATAGAAGCCCTTCATTGGTAATGGCAGGGCAACAAAACAGAAGAACCCTGGGAGCCAGATGATCATGGAGCCACCAAACCAGTCATCACTGCCTATCCAGACTATTAAGTGAGAAAAAAAGAAATGTATCATATATGAGAGCTGTCTGGAAAGTATCCAGCCACGTACTATGAAAAATAGCATTAACAATGGTTAGATACTTTCTGGACAGCCTTTGTATGTTTGGTCTGTTTTCTGTTGTTTATAACAGAATACTTGATACTGGGAAATTTATAAAGAAATGGAATTTATTTCTTACAGTCCTGGAGGCTGAGAAGTCTGAAGCCTAGGGGCCACATCTGACAGGGGTCTCTTTGATGGTGGGAATTCTCTCTGCAGAGTCCCAAGGTGGGACAGGGCATCACATGGGGAGGGGACTGGGCATGCTAGCTCTGTTCTTTCTTTATCTTCTTACAAAGCCACAAGACCCATTCCCATGATAATTCATTCATCCATTAATCCATGAATGGATTAATCCATTCATGAAGGCAGACCTCTGATGACCCAATCACTTCCGAAAGGCTCCACCTCTCAGTACTGACCCCTGGGGATTAAGTTTCAACAGGAGTTTTAGAAAGGATGGTTATTCAAACCATAGCAGATAAAAGCCAACTTTTGGAGATGTGTTTCTATCACAGTAGCCAAACTGATACCCTAACAAATAGGGTCACCGAAGACTGAATGATAATATAACAGATAAAAGAAGCAATCTTTCAAATTGGGAAGATCATAAAAAGATCGTTTTATGTAATTTTCTCAACAATTCTGCAAGAAGGAAAATTTATATGTTAGTATTTAACTACTATTAATGTTGTAGATTGTTAAAAATGCTTACTGAACAGCTATTTTTTTCCCTTTTGGATTTTTCTTCACTGTTGGAGAGGGCAGGCCAGGGGATTCAGCTCTGCTAAAGGAACCAGGAAAAAAGTGCTGTCCAAACCAACTGGGGTTTTGGCAATGAATGCACATTTGTTCACAAGTTGAGCATTTGTTTAGATTCCCCTGTTTTAAAAAATTAAGTGGTTCAGTATTTTAAATTTGTTCCTAAGCCCAGTCTAACAAATGACCTTTCTTCTGCTTAGGTCACTGAAAAGAATTTTCTTGTGTTTGTGGCTAATTCCTCAATGGCAGAGGCCCAAATAGGGGACAGGAGGGATGCCTAGGCTTCTTAGGTCAAAAATAAACACAGAAGGAGAAAAGGATCTTGGATTTCCTGTGGCTTGTTCCATTTTCAATCATCCATGCTGTTATATGTGCTTTTGGGTAGCTTTTGTATACAGAATAAGTGGTACACAAATTCTAGGAAATAATTTTGAATTACTAACGTTGTTATTTACCAAACCTAGTTTTCCCCTTGAGTTTTAAAGTTTTCTTTTCAAATCTATTGTTCTATTTATGAGAATAGAATAACAAAAGTGAGTCATTGTTTTTAAGGAAGTCATTGGATGATATTTGGTCCCATTTATAAATTTAGCCCTCAAGCATTTCACATTCAAATGCCTTCAAGCATTTTAAACTGCATGTTTAGATTTTCAAGTACTTCAACTGTCCAACATTTCTACTGACTCAAATAAGTACTTATAAATCTAATAAATCACACTTGTGTAACAGATCTCAAATTCTCTTAAATGTTCCAGTGATTTCATACCAACTTAGTAAGGTTGCTATTTAAAAACTGCACATGTAAACAATGATTTGGTTTCATTTGAAATTATAATTGACAAGTTTGACCAATATGTTACTCTAATAAGCCTATGCCCCTTGAACATGTCTCTTAAAAAAGTATGTAAGTGATTAAATGTGAGTTTTTTTTTAAACTAAAAATTATTAATGTAGTGACGTTGACCCAGTCAAATATCTCCACATTTATTTCTCAATCTCAGGTATAATATGCTTACTGATAAAAATCGCCTTTCCATGTAGGATATTTCTATAAATAACTTTGAATATTCCTGGAGCTTAAAAGATGCTTATCTTGTAGAGAGAGCATCAATTTTTTAGGTAGCTAAAGGTTGCTTCCAATTAGACTTTTTTGTTTGTTTGTTTGTTTGTTTTTTTCAGTTTTTGGCAGGGGCTGAGTTTGAACCTGCCACCTCCGGAATATGGGGCCAGCACCCTACTCCTTTGAGCCACAGATGCGGCCCTTTTTTTTTTTTTTTTTTTTCCAACTAGACTTTTTAACCTGGGGTCTGTGGAGAGAATTCATGGAGACTGCAAACTTGGGTAGGAAAAAAAAAAAATCTTTATTTTGACTGGCCTCTGACCTGAACATGAACATAGGCATCAAACTACAGAAGTTGGAGCAGGACTTGTGACTCTGTCACCAATAGAAATAATAGATATTTTATATCACATTGTAGGTGTTGCAAATATTTCAAAGTATCTTTTATACTCAGTGCTACTCGGAAATTATGGAAGTTATTAGGTCTACTGCTAGATCTTGTTATTTAATGCATTAATAAATGTTCGGCTGTATCACAATATTTTAATCTTTTTGTTGATCATATAACTAAAGTACTATAAATTGGAAATATTTAGAGCATTAAACTTCTGTCATTTTTGATAAATTGATACCATATATGTGTGTGCACGCGCGCACACACACACACACATACACTCTCCCCCCACCATGAAACCATGATCACAATCAGGACTCTGGAGCTTTCCATCAACCCCAGCAATTCCCCTGTGCCCCTCTGTAATGCATTTCACCTCCACCCCCCGCCATAAGTGACCATTGATTTGCTTTCTGTCACTATAAATTAGTTTGCATTTTCAAGAATTTTACATAAATGGAACCATGAGTCTTTTTTTTTTTTTTTTTTTTGCAGTTTTTGGCCAGGGCTGGGTTTGAACCTGCCACCTCTGGCATATGGGGCCGGTGCCCTACTCGGTTGAGCCAACCAGGCACAACCCAGAACCATGAGTCTTTTTTGGCAGGGAAGGTTGTGGTTTTTTCACTCAGCATAATGATTTTATCATCCATCTATGTCATGTGTGCATTGATAGTTCGTACTTTTTTTTATTGCTGAATAATAATCCATTGCGCAGATATGCTAAAATTTACTTATTCATTAGCAGCTGATGGACATTAAGGCTGTTTCCAATTGGGGGCTGTTACACAAACTTGTTATTAACAATTATACACAAGTCTTTGTATAGATTTGTCTTTTCCTTTCTCTTGGGTGTCAAATGGCTGGGTCAGATGTTAAGGGGCTATTTAACTTTTTAAGAAACTGCCAAACACCTCTGGGGATACAATTATAAGAGGGACTTTATCTAACAAATGCAACAGTGTATTCTAATTCCTTGTACCCTCAATGAATCCCAAAGAACAAAAGAAGGGCGGGAGGGAGGGAGGAAAGGAGGGAGGAAGAAAAGAAAGAAAGGAAGGAAGGAAGAAAGAAAGAAAACTGTCAGGCTGTTTTCCAAAGTGGTTACACCATTTTACATTCCCATCAGCATTGAGCAAGAGTTCTAGTTACATTACATTCTTGCCAGCACTTGGCCTGGCCAACCTTTTTAATTTTAGCCAATTTAATGTCTGTGTAGTGGTATTTTATTATAGTTTAATTTGCATTTCCCTGATGACTAATGATGTTGCATACTTCTTTATGTGGCTGTTAGCCATTTATACATCTTCTTTTCCTTCTTCTTTTTTTTTTTTTTTTTTTTTTTTTTTTTTGCTATTGTTGTTGTTGTTGAGACAGAGTCCCCAGCTGTCACCCTGGGGTAGAGTGACATGGTGTCTACTCTCACAGCAACCTCAAACTCTTGGGCTTAAGTGATTCTCTTGCCTCAGACTCCCAAGTAGCTGGTACTACAGGAGCCCACCACAGTGGGTGGCTATTTTTTGTTGTTGTTGTTGTTGCTGTTGTCATTGTTGTTTAGCAGGTCAGGGATGGATTCTGGAGATCTCTAATGTCTCTCAGTCCTTGTTTCCAAGATCATTCTCGTGATGTATACCAAGGACCAGTTGGGTCCATTCACCACCAAGGATAATACATTCAGCTAAAAGCAAGAAGAAAGACAAGTCAAATGTATTCCCAACCTGGAAATCTTGTCATTCTATTACCTTTTTCTCTCCAGGGAATACAAGGTAAAGCAAAAAAGCAACAGATCTTTGAAGGAAATGGCAAAGAGGTGAAGGGTAGCGACTCTTGGGGTTAATGAGAGAAAGCCAACCTGCTCCCCAAGCCTGGCTGCAAGAATCTGCTTGGAGCCAGGTCAGCGACCTTCATATTGAATTGACTGGAAAGCTGGTCATGACTCAAACATCCATCCTGTTGCTCCACTGTTGTATTTCACAGTCAACCAGCATGAGCATCCTCTCCCTTGGTACTTTCTCTGTTGCCTCCAAACTAGTCTTAAAGGAAAGAATGGACCTTGTGGATTCCTCTGGATTCCCCATCCTGAGAGTCTTCACTGAAGAATAGGAAGGGAGGAGCTTTCAGAGAGAGAGAGAGAGGGAAGAAAAGCTTGATCTTAACTTGCGCTCTTTTCTGGTTCCTCCCAGAATGGGCACATCTGATTGCACGTCCCTTTCGTTGCTTCTTGGAGCACTTTTCAAAATGTGACTCTGGTGGTCTCTCAGTGGTAGATAGAATTCCAATTTTCCTGTTATTTTGATGGAGATGCTGAATAGAATTTGGGAGACACAAATATTGGTTTTCTTATAAATATTCATTGTGAGAAGTATAACTTGTATGAAGTTTGGGCATTAAAAAAATAAATTCATTTTATTGGGAAACTTTACTAGAGAGGTGTTTGAAGTATGGCTGTATATATTTTCTTGGGTTAGGGAGGATGTGAAATCTTTTATTCTCTTTCTCTTTTTCTTCTTTTGGGGAAGGTGTATTTGTATTTCATATTTTGGAGATAAGCTCCTGCCCCACTCCTGCATACACACTGTGTCACGCACTGCCTCGTTTGTAAGGGGCCCTGGGGAAACTTCCCTCCTGTGTCAGTATCAGGCAAAGTGCTGATTCACCAACATAGTTTTGTGTGTTTCGCTTAGAATCGATAATCATGAACACTGATAAATACTTCAAAATCTGTGATCTTCAAGCTTGACTCCACAGAGTTTGGGGGGTTCCTTCAAGACCCTTTACAAGTACCCAATGGAGAAAGGTCTGCGGCATGAGGCTATCGCTGTGATCCTCTGCCTCCTTTTCCCCTGAACTTCTATACGTGCTAGATTTTGAACAAAAGAAAGTTTAAAAGCCTGATGTGATCTATCGTATTTCCCTCTTTGCCTTGGCTGCCAACATATCTTTGCATATTTCAAACATATGAGATACAAAATACACTTTCAAGGTGAGAGAGGGGAGGGGAGAGGAGATATGGGAGGAGGGAAGGCATTTGGGGAGACCTCACCTAATGTACATGATGCAATGGTACATTTCAAAACTATTAAGAAATAAGTATAATCGTGATGGATGTGTTACTTAGTTCAATGTAAGCATTTCACACTGTATATTGAAGTAGTACCCTGAACCCCATAAATGCATCAATGTACAAAGTTATGATTTAATAAAAAATGATTAAAAAAAAAAAACCCCTTCACCAAAAGAAGAGAAACTCAGCATCAAATTCAGTTTTTCCCTGACAAATTTTCAGAAACTTCTAGCTCACATTTTGCCTGCAAACTTCACCCTGGACTTGACTTTTTTTCCCTATCCTTCTCCACCACCTGTTTTTCGAGTTTTCTTTTTCTGCGGCCATATATATGTTTTTGCATGTTATCTCAAATCCTTTTTTGAAAAGAACCAAGGTTTAAATGATGCATAGAAAAGAAATGGAAGGTTGTTTTTTTGTTTTCTGTAGAGGAAATCTTTGAAAAGAATATGTATAGAAACAAGGCATGATTTGGCATGGAGAATACAAGATACATGTTTATAGGATATGTAGATACACGTTGGATACATTGTGAAGTTTGTAGTTGTCAAACGTTAATACGATTTTCTGGCGTTAGATAGAGGATTTACTTGGAAGACTCCGGGGGAAGGAAAATGTATTTTACTCCAGGGTAGGTGTGCCCATGGTCTACACCCCAAAGAATATGCTTGATGGCTTAGCCCTTTCAAATTTTGTTTGTGAATTATTTTAAGGGTTATAATAAATGAGGACAAATACTTAAGTAGGAGAAATTGAAGAAAGAGACAAGAAGGGGGGCTTCTATGCAGGAGGGTGGCTGAATTTTCAGTGGTCTTACATAAGAACTGGGGGCCTGACATCCTATCTCAGCTCCTATTCATCCGCTGTGACTTTGTAGTCAAGGCCTCATTCTCCCAAAGGTGGGGATTCTTGTCCTGTGCTGGGTATTGGAATCACCTGGGGAGCTTTAAAGACTGCCCAGAGATCTGGTTTAATTGGTCTTGGGTGGGGCCCCTGGCAAGGGGATTTTTAAAAGCTATCCCTGGAGATTCTAATGTGCACCCAGGGTTGAGAATCGCTGCCCTAAGAGAAGGAAAAATAAAATTAATAGGCACCTGCCTCCTGCTTCTCTCTCCAGGGGGACCGGGGTGTGGCTGCAATTTATGAGATAATGGGTCAAATTCTGGTGAAGGAGTAAAATGGTTTGAAGGAAATAGATTAACCCTTTGCATTCCATGGCGGGGGGGACCTTTAGTTAACATTTCGTCAACATTTTTAGTCAACATTTTACCCCATGATCCACAGGAAAAAAACATAGTTTATATCCCAGCTCAGTATATATATATATACACACACACACACACACACACACACACACACACACAATCCTTAACTTACAGTAGGGTCAAGTCCATAAGATGAAAACATCATTAAGTCAAAAATGCATTTAATACACTTGACCCACCAAACATCATAGCTTAGCCTAACCTACCTTGAACTTGCTTACAGCACTTACATTAGCCTATGGTTAGGCATCTAACATAAATCTCATTTTATAATGAGATTTACTTGGAATGTCTCATGGAATTTATTGACTATTATACTGAGAGTGAAAAACAGAACATTTGTATGAGTGCTCAGAGTGAAGTTCCTATTGAATACACTTATGCACCAAGGTAAAGTTGAAAAATCTTAAGTCAGACCATCATAAATCAGGGCTTGTCTGTGTATGTATAAACATATACATACACATATATATGGAGATATACACAATTCAATAGATACTTTCTATTTCAATCTGTTCCATTCTGTTTCTTTGGGGTTAAAAACTACTAAGGTTCCTGGGCCAAGATAAATTAAACACCTCTGGAGGCCATTAAGATGCTCAATTTATAACAGTGTGGAGAGCTTTACAAAGATGCTGTGGGAAGTGAAGTTGTGTGTACAGTAATAATATTTGTCAAGCAATCGCTAGTGCCAGCTAAAGTCATAGTAGAAAGTGTTTTACAAGCATGATCTCAGTGAATTTTCACTATAATAATACAAATGAGTACTGTTATCTCTGTTCTAGAGATGAGAAAGTTAAGGCCAAGTACATGTGCATATGTACTTTCTGCTTCTAGAAAGCAGAAGAGGAGTCATCTTCATCCCTGTTGCCACAGGCCCAGTGCTTACCTGGCTCATAGAAAAACATCTAGCATTTTTACTGAACACATTTTCCTCTGTCTAAAGTTTAGGGTGTAGAGAGGGGTTGAAGTAAGCTATGACCAGAAGTGGGGCTGGGAGGGCCGGGGCTGAAATATACCCAATTCATGGTCCCCATTCAAGAAAAATAATACAACATTATGAGACACCAAGTGAATATTTCTTCAAATTAAAAAAATAAATTGCAGGCTCAGTGTCCATGCTCAGTAGTTAGTGCTCTGGCCACAAACACCAGGGTTGGTGGGTTCCAACCCAGCCCAGGTCTACTAAACAACAATAACAACAACAACAACAGCAACAACAACAAAATAACTGGGCATTGTGGAGAGCACCTGTGGTCCCAGCTACTTGGGAGGCTGAGGCAAGAGAATCGCTTAGCCCAAGAGTTTGAGGTTGCTGTGAGCTGTGATGATATGGCACTCTGCCCAGGGTGACAAAGTGGGACTCTATCTCAAAAAAAAAAAAGAAAAAAGAAAAGAAAAAAGAAAGAAAGAAAAGTAAAGAAAGGGGGGGGGGGAGAAAAGAAAATAAATTAGAATACATTCATATTTTAAGAAGCTGAAAAACACTGCAAACATCACAAAATTGCCAACTCTATTTTTCCTCAGCTCAGTCCCCAAAATGCCAGGTGAGCACTTCACACAACCCTACACAAGGGCAAGGGGGAAAATAGGAGTGAAAAGAGAGTAACCATTACTGATCGCAGCCAAATTATCAAGAGCTAATGACTTTTGTAAATTTTATGTGAATAGGTGACCATCTGAACACATCTCTAGGTCCCTCTCAATGCCTTAGAAAAGGACCCCGACAAGTGAGGGCCCTGAAACTCAACCTTCATTAGCTTCCCGGTAACCATGCATCTGGAGAGTTGAAGGCTATATTACATCCCAAGAGCAAGGGCTTTGGAGTCGGCCAGACCTGAATTTCATTCCCGGCTCAGCCACTTTCTGCCTTCTTTGAACTTGGACTTGCTCATTTATGAAATGCTAATAGCTGCTACCTTTGGTCCTCTTTGGGGGATTAAATGAGATAGGGAAGAATTAAGCACGTTAGATGAGCTTAGGGCTGCCATCTTTACCAAATAAAAATTTAGGACACCCAGTTAAATTGAAATTTCAGAGAAACAGGAATAATTGTTTAGTATAAGCGCGTACCACCTATTGCGTACGTATCAGACATGTTTTTACTACTACAACCGATTTTGTTTCTCAGAAATTCACATTTACCTGGGAGCCCTGGCTTTTACCATGCAGTAACAAATAACAGAGGTCAGTATTGCTTTGGGATTGAAGCATCCTGATGTCCCACAAGGGAACTGATACACGTTGGAGAGTGGGTGAAGGCCACAGAAAGGCTGCAGAGACTCCTTTTAACACAGTTTGTTGTCTGGATACTAAAAAGGGGTGTGGCCATGAGAGGATGGAGTGAGCAGGGTGCCTTAACTGTGGCGGGGGTTATACTTCTGACTTTCTCTATGCTAGTGAAGCTCTTGGAGCCTCAGTTTCCTTAGCTGTAAAATGGGTGAATCACAGGGAGACATTCCTGAGCTCTCCCCACCAGATGTCACCGCCAATGGCACTTCGTCGCGATTCAGACGTCCCCTCCGCGGAGAGGTCTTCCCTGAGTGCTCCACCTAACGTTACCACCACTTTCCCCCACGTACAGCGATGTTGCTTCCCCTTCGTAGTACTTATAACTTTCTCAGCTTGTCTTGCTCCTTCATTATGGCCTGTCTCTCCGTGTGAATGCAGCTTCCAGGAGGACAGAAAATTAGTCTGTCTTGTTCTAGTTGAATCTCCCAGGTTCTGTACCTGGAACGGCCCCGTGTGTGTTGAATGAATCAATGTAGAGTCACTGTCAGGTCCCTTCCGAGCGGTCTTTCCTTTCTCAGGGGCCCTGCCTGGATTGCAGGGAGGATGTGCTGCCCCAGGGAAGGAGGAGGTGTGGGTGTCGGAGGGTGGGGAGGAGGCTGGGCCCCGGCCTCCTCCAGGACCCGCGACAGCGAGCGCACTCCGCTGGGCTGCAGGCGCTGGGAGCGGCTCGGCGGCAGCTGCAGGGCCGAGCCCCGAGCCCCGAGCCCCGCGTCCAGCCGCAGGCTGTGCGCGCCCGCGGAGCCCAGCGCCGCGCCTCGGCGCCCCCACGCGCCCACGCAGCGGCGCGGGGACCCGGGCGGGGGCAGAGGGAGGGCCCGGCCAAGGGAGGGGAAGGGGCCGGTCCTCCCCGCGCAGGCAGCGGCCGCCGCAGCCCAGGAGGCGGAGGCAGCGGCAGCGGCATAGACAGCAACGTGCCCGCCGCAGTCAGCCCGGCCGCGTCCGACCCGCGTCCGCCTGCCCGCACCGCGCCGGGGCGCCCTCTTCACCGCGCCCGGTGAGTACGCCCGCCGGGACTCGCGGGACGGGGGTTGACCGGGACACCCCTGCCTTGCGCTTCTCTCCCGCTCTCGCCCAGCCGGGCCTCCGCAGCTGTCGGGGCGCTCGGGGGTACACGGGCCTCCCAGGGCCACTCAGGCACAAGGGCAGCCGGGACAGCGGGCAGACCGCCTCTCGGGAAAGTCGCTCCCGGGCTCTGGGCCTCAGTTTCCCCGTGCGCTTGGGGGGACAACGACTCTGTAGTTTACAGTCCCGCGCGCGGGACAAGTGCACGGCGCGCAGGGGGTGGAGATGCAGCTGCGTCTTCCATTTACCTCCCGGAGGGTCCCGATCTGGGTGCTACCCGAGTCGGGCAAACCCCAGCCCTCCGGTGGTGTTCTCGGGGTGATCGAGAAGAGGCGCAAACTGCTGGAATCCCCGGGAAGGAGCTGGAACAGGCTGCTGCCTTTTCCTTCCAGCTAGTCTTTTGAAAAGTCAGTTCGCGCTCGGCCCGCGCCGGTACCGCTCTGCGGCTTTGTAGGGGAGCGGGCAGCCCTGGCGCCGCCCGAAGTTGGAGTTGAAACTTAGAAAACTTCACATCAAAAGGGTGTAGGAAGAGGTGAGGGTTTTGCTGTAACGGGAGAAAGTGAGAGAGGGAATCGCTTTTAGCCATGCAGTCTAGCTACTTAAACATATTTCCTGCCCTCCCCCCAGATAAATAGTTTACAACTTCAAGGAATATTAGGAAAGCGTGAGTGGTGAAAATATCCCAGTCGCAAACTCTACCGTGCACTTTTCTCAGATGTCGAACTGGAAGGGTTTTCTGCAGTCTGAGGTTCCTACTTCCCTGAACCGCTGGCTGAAAAGTTGACAGCGTACACCCTGCTGGGTACTGAATTCTTTTTAAAAAGCAAGACTGATGCTACATGTTTATGGATACCATTTTCTTTTCTTTCGCATTTCCCCCGAAATGCTTTGTAATCATTTATTACGTTTTTTAACGTTGAGATATAAATCACTCCTGGTTAGAGGTACCTTTTAATTATGAGGTGCCGGGGATACTGGTGGGGAGCTGGTAGTCAAGGTGGAGGGGAAGCAGAATGATTTACAAACATGGTGTAAGAATTTGAGGGCTGAATTATGTTTGAGTTAGAGAGATCCCTTCCAAAGGAAATTATAACCAGTGGACAATTGTTATTTCAAGCCCAATCTATTAAGTCATGAGCTCCTTCTTGCTTGAGTCCAATTTCTATGATCAGAATATGGGAAAGGAGCCTGTGGCCCCTTGGTTACCACCTAGCATACACTTTAAGACTGTGCTGCTTGAGATTAAAAGGGCTACATATTTAGGCAGAGAAAATTTGGTAAAGAGAGAGGGAAATAGAACCTCCTTTTCAAAATAATCTTTGTCAAAGAATCATTCAGTTTTACTCAAGAAATGTTCATTCTCTCAAGAAATGTTCCCCCAATTTTTTCTCTTTATCACTTAAATCTCTTACACTTTACGTTTTCTTGCATTTAGACATCCTCGAGCTGGGGCACATTCATAGATAATTTATATAACAAATGATAATGGTTCGAATCCTGCTTTTGACTAAGCATTAGTGTGTGTTTGTATTTCAAAGGTCTCCTTGCCTTTGATGGGAACTCTAAATTTTGTAATTGTGAAAAGACTAATGTGGTTAGGTCTGAAAGAGCCCATACTTTTTATTTGATAGCCGTTTATATGTCTCCATTCTTCTATGGTAACTTTAGCATCACAGTATTATTTACTATTTCATCTTAAATAAATTAACATGTTTTCACCTAGTGTAGTGGCTATGTATGTAAGAATACGCTATCAACACGTAAATCACTTTCCTAATACCAAAAACTAAAGGAACCATGTCGATAAAATAAAAATATGTATATGCTAATACTTTGGGATTTTAAAGCAGATGGTCTAATCACCTAAGTTTTAGAATCTTGTTTTCATGCCTTTTGTGTTATATTAAACATGTCATAAAGAGATAGGATTTGTTGACTTGTTACAGGATTACCATTTGGCAAAAACACCCAAGATACGCTGTTTCAAACATGCGGTATTACTTCTGCTTTAAATTGCATGTAAGAGATTGTAAGCCTTGTCCCAGACGGATAAATTGATAAAATGCTGGCTGCTGATGGGAGAACGGAAAAACCTTCAGCAAAAAGGTTCTGTGGTATAGCTAAGTACATTTTGAATGAGGTCGAGCAGGCTATTTGTGAAAAAGTATACACAGTCCAAGCGCGTCCACTTTAAGATATCTTTGGATCCCCCATGACAAGATGACTGTGTTCCCACAAAGAAGAAATCGTTTCCTTATTTTTTCAGTTACTTTTCCAAAGATAACTTGTGTCAGGCACTAAGAGACCAGAGTTATGCAGAAATCCGACCGTAACCAGCTCAGAGTGAGGTCTCATGCTCGCTCCTTCCACCAGATGTTTTTTAGGTGTCCTCAGCTGGAATGCCCAGTTTGAAACTAATTAGGCCAGCAGTAAACTCCTTGTATAATAAAATCTCAGGCCGTTAGGGTGAAGAAGTGAGGCTCCCAGCAGCTCATGACAGACTCTTTCTGGGCGGAGAGAGAGAGCTGGAGGCTGTCAGGAGAAAAGGCAGGGAGTGGAAATATCTTGTTTAGACACATGCATGTCTGCTCCTAGTTTTCCGCGCACGTTATCTTTGTGGGGATGGTGGACGTTGCAAGTGGGGTAGGGTCTTGTTTGCTGGGCAAGGCCTCCCTTACACAAAAGATGCTTAGGGGAGAAGCAAAATCCTCATGTGTTACTGTCCACGGGTCTGAGGTGTGTGTGTGTTGCGTGTTTGCGCACAAAGGCTGGGGGAGAGGGATTTGTGTCATGAGCAAGAGGAAAACTTACCTGCTTCTCACCTGGGCACAAGATAAAAAGCAAGGCTGTCTGGCCTGATACAAATTCCTCCGGGGAGAGGAGAAACTGCTCCTCCAAAGACTTTTGATACAGGGGAGGATTTACCCAAGTATTTGGTTCTCTTTATCTGTGGGGTTTGTGGAGATGAAGGGCTAGTCAGTTACCTCCAAAGGCTGAACTTTCTGACTCTTTCCAAGACTGGCTTTTGTTGGTGGAAGGAAGCATTTTTTTTTTTTTTTTTTTTTTTTTTTTTTTTAGCTAGCTGCTCTGAAAAAGGGGCTGAAAAGGAGTTGGTGGACTCCACTGAAAAGGAATCTCTTTACAGAGAATTAATCCCAGAGTTGAGAAAACACAGCCTGTTGACAGAAAACACACAGTCACACACACACACACACACAATTCCTCTCTCACTCCCTGATTGTCCCATATCATAATAGCTTCCCATATCATAACAGCTTCCCGAATAGCCCACTCCCTGTTATTTACAAACAGTCCCAAACATATACAAAAATAAAAAGAAGATTCTAGTAGGAAAACAAAGGAGAATTCACTGGAGACAATGCTTCATTTTCACTGTTTGAAGATCTTAGCTGGTCTAATGGTGTTTGACTAACACCCTCTTCTAATCCCAAGGAAGATAAGCCCCCTTGTTCAGGTGGCAAATACTTAAAGTGACCCTGGGTAACAATGACTGAGCTGGCACACACACTCGACTCTCTGTAAATGAATTAGACGGCCTGCAGCATGTGAGATTTAAAATCAGTTTTGAGGTAGGAAAGTACTTGCCAGGTGTATGTAGAGGAAAAGGCTGCAAAGGAAGCTGGAAGCTTGTAAACGTATTTTTGCTACTTTTTTTCTTTTTTTTCACTTTCATCATATTGGGTCCCTGCGTAATTTCTTTCACTTGCAAATTGTATCCTTTATAATAATGATGCAAATAGCTACTGTTTATTGAGTACTTGTATGCCAGGCCTGAAGTACACTCTGAACGTATATTTTTAGGGTGGATTCTCACCAAAGCCCTTTGAGTATGATTCTTATCATCCCAACTTTGTTAATGAGGAAACTGAGTCACAGGTCAAAGGCCCAACAAGGGCCACAGAGTGAGTGAAAATGAAATCTAGGCCTTCAGTTCTCTGCAGAATCTGCCTTACCCCTGGGCTGCTATCGTTTTCCTTGGAGGGAGATACTGAATTTGGACGGTTTTAAATTCTCAGAACGCAATTACTTTCTGAACCTGCCCTGATGCTTTTTGCCATTGCTCAATTTTAAATGGAAGAAAAATCATATTAACTATTTAGAAAACACAAATATGAACCTTTGTGAACTAATGACGCTTATCGGGTTGGGTACGGGTCTATAAAGGAAAATGCCTGTTTATTTACAAAGGATAATTTGATTTATTTCTTTGATACTAACGCTATGCATTTCAGTTCCTAAAAAGAGTCAATAAAATTACTGGCAGTGGAAAGGCCCTAAAACATTACGGTAGGCACAACCCGAGTTAAATTTACGAGAAGGCGCTGAATCGCGATGGGTGGGTGTTGTTTGGAGGTTAGATTATAAACATTTGGAGAGCAAAGAATAATTTGGAACAGGTGGTCCCGAGAGTCAGGTAACTGGAATGATTTATCTTTGCCACTTTGAACATCAAGGGGGCCATTGGTTGCCTGAATCTGGGACAGGCGGTCTGCAGGTCAGTGGGGGCCGAAAGGCATGGCTTTGTGACAAAACCTGGCAGGATCCGGGGGCTTCCACAGTGCTGTCATCACCTCTTGATGACAGCAGTTACAGTACAGATGTGCCCGCTTATGCTTTTTTGGAAAAGCCTTCCTCTGCTCTCACATATAGGCAGAAGTTTAAAACAAGAACTTAGAAGCCCCATAATGCCAATTTAAACATCTTTAAAAATGAACAAAGTGTACTTAATAGAGATTAGAAACTATTTTGTCATTTAGCACCAATACCACTGAGTCAGTACCGTGAAATCATGTGTGATTTCAACGGCTCTGGAGTTTTCTTCCCTCTATTTTCCTTTCGAGTATCTAGTGAAGTTACATTTTTTTCGAAGTCTGCGTTCCCAGATGTAACAGATCCGAACATATCTACTTGCACTCGTTCAGAGAATTGTCAGCTCTCTGTGAATGTAACTAAAGGAAAAATGATAAAATCAACATAATTTTCCCCAAAGAATGAGGAACGGGAGGGTCCGACTACTGTATGAACACAGAAATTTACTTTTGTCTCGCATCACCTCAATCTGTCAGTTCTCTTTTCTTTCCTATTCATCTCCCCAAAATGGTCTTTCATAACTGAAATATACAGTGTATTAGCCAAAAGACATTTTAATTTTCTAAAGAAAAATCATGCCAGAGGCAGCCGGGTCTGCTTCAATCATTATTGTTTCTGCAGTGTGCATACTTTGGGTTTCATGGTTAAGATGTGGGTTTGCCAAGAAAGAAAATCACAGCAAGAAACTATGCTGAAAACATATACACTTCTGTTTAAGAAATGGGAAAAACACTGAAAAATTCCACACGGTAATTGCTTTAACGTGAGTTTTAAATGTCACTGTTTGACTTATGTCAAAAAAAAAAAAACCCCTCTTAGCTAATTCTCACATACTCCCTTACCAAAAATCTCACTTTAAAAAAGGCAAATGTTTGTCTTCATGTTGATGATCTTTGAGGCTTTTAGAGATATCCTTAGTCCTCGTGGAAACATTCCACTTTTTTAGAGTGCACAGGCCATTTTTTTAAGGTTACTTAGATATCGATTTTATTTTCTTGACCCAAAATGAGAAAACACGGGGAATTCTCAAAAGCTTTTTACAGGCTGCTATTATGAGAAGGGGAGCCAAACCAACATGGATTAGGTCATGAGCTTGAAGTGTATAAATGAGCCCGATGAAGGTCACCCACACAGGGCAAAAACCACTAGCTCTTGTTACCTTGGCCAACTCTTCATTCCTGCCTGTAAGACATGTTTGGTTGAAGTGGACACAGAAGGCAGGTTTCTGAGCTCATGGTTGAAACATCTCGATTTGATTTGGGTGCCGAGAACTATTGAAGACGTTCTCGTGGTACAGGGAGGTAGGAAGGCAAGAATTCCAGTCTCCTTCAGCTTGTTCCTTCTCATTGTTCCAGAGAAAAAACAGCGGTCTGGGGTCACCCCTCATTCTAAAGAAGCTGCTGCTTACCTGGTGCTTAGATATGCTGAAGTTAGAGGTCGAAGTGTTTTGTGTTCCTTCTGGACAATTTCTCCCCCCCCCCTTCCTTTTGTCATGTTGTGGTGACAGTATTAATAGTTTCCAAAATAATTTTTTGTCCCTACTGTGTTTCTTAGTAATTAAGGTGCTTGGTAAATGTACAGACCTTTAAATCATCATTGATCAGCAGCTTCCTGAAGGGAGACAGAGAGTGTCCCCTGAGTCCTAAGTTTGGTACCAACCCAGGTGCTGCTGTAAATTTCGTGTAGGGAGAAACCTCCTCTTCAGAGAGATGGAAAGAGAGGGCGTCAGCACAAAGGAGTCGTTTAGTTGTTTTCTTTTGCGGGTATTATTTGCACATATCAGGACTTTTGTTTCAAGGTGTTGCAAAAATGTTTATCTCTCCAGCAAAGGCCTAAATGCCCTTTTTGGATGGAAGAAGGTAGAATGGAAGGGGTCTGGGGGAGGATCATGCAACTCTTCTGGCCTTTTGTGTGCCTGGGACAGTAGAGGGAAGACTTGACGCACTGCTTGGACGGTGTCGTGTGGTATAACAAGTTGTGACTTGTGTCTGAGTTGTTAACAGAGTTGGGCCCCATCCAGCTGTGGAAAAAAAAAAAAAAAAATGAAGCCGAAAAGATTATTCACCTCCTGTCTGCGATAGGCCTGAGCTCTCTTGCTAAATAGGCCATACCCCCGGAGGAACTAATGGTCAGGGTGTGGAGGGAAGCGGAGCCGGAGGAGAAAGAATGTCTTAAACTCAGCAAATGTCTGTTGAAACACCCGGAATGTCTCAGCATTGCTCAGGGACCCACAAGAAAGACAAAGTGATAAAAGGACATAGAATCAGGCTTGGGATGGGGGGCACAGAGAGATGGAAGAGATTGCTAGTGGGTTGATCTTAGAGTGGAGAATTTTCTGATACCCTGGGGCCCCTGGACTATCTTCAGGAACCTGACTTTGGAAGTTTTGTCTTTTCCAACAGCCTTATGGTCATTTCTCTGTGCTTATTTTTAGTCATCTCAATTTTTGGATTTTGTTTTTTAAAAAAACACAGAATTGTGGGCAGTGCCTGTGGCTCAAAGGAGTAGGGAGCTGGCCCCATATGCCGGAGGTGATGGGTTCAAACTCAGCCCCCGCCCCAAACTGCGAAAAACAAACAAACAAACAACAACAACAAAAACACAGCGTTGTTAGACTTATTTGGAAGTTGCCTGTATTTATTGAACACTTACATGTGCTAGGCACCATGCTATGGAAATACTTTATTCAGTCTCCAAATATCAGTAGGTGAAATGTGCTGTTGTTATTATTCCTATTTTACAGATGTGGACACCGAGTCTCAAAACAATGAAGCAATTTATCCAAGGTCATAGGGCTTGGGTCACAGCCAGGATTCAACCCAGTTTTGATTCCTAATCACTGGGATATCCAACCGGCCACCTCCCTCCAACCTCAAAACCTCTGCCTGGTATGATAAGAATTACCATTCTGCCCTGGAAAGCTAGATTTTAAAGTTATTCCCACCACTTGTGTTGTCTTAAGGATATTGACTGAAGGGTAGGTACAAAAGCCAGGTTAAAGAGGTAAGAAACATCAGCTGGTTCTCAGAAGCTGTCCTTCAAAAAATGAATGAATGGTTAGAGTTGTAACCTATTAAAACGCTAGCGGCATTACCCCAGTGAGCCGGCCTGAGCCACTGCCCATGACTATCTTTGTCCCCCAGCAGCAGAGTTGCACCAACGGCCTGCAGAATCTACAATATTTACTCTCCAGCCCTCCACATAAAAAGTTTGCTGACTCCTAAGTTATTGCAATATGGGAAGACAATCTTTGTTGACAAGAAAGAACATGCTCTTGGGCCATTTGGATACCATTTCAATGACTTGGTATTTATTCACTGCCTCCTATGGGCCTGACACATTGCACAGCGATGAGGGGAGTCAGGATGCCTTCGTTCTTTCATCTGTTTATTCAGCCATACTGGTTTATCTGCGTTCTGTGCTAACTCCTGGAGATCCAGAGGCTAGGGGAACTGAATCTAGTATCTCTGAGAGAAGGATCCCAGTGTGTTTTCAACAGTGTCCCACGGCCTCTTCTTCCCTGACAGTACGATGAGGGTACAGAGGGTGTTGATATGGCTTCTTGACCTTTCCATTATTCAAACAGCAGGACACAGGAAAGAGCCCAACTCTGCAGATCCTCCCGCTGAGAAGCCAGGCCTCATTCAGTAAGAGCAGTAAACTGACTTCAGCACCTGAAGCCTCATCTATGGGTCATACCAGTGGCCCGGCCTGTAGACAACTCTCTGCTTCCCTCACAAAGCAGGACAGGATGGGCAGCAATGTGGAGAACCCAGCTTCCTGAACTTAAGCCTTGGGGCTGACTTACAGCCTTGAGATTAAGAGCAGGAACCCAGGAGCCAGGCTTCGTGGGTTGAAATCTCTGTTCCGTATTATCCAGTTACTGTGCTAAACTTGGGGACATTCCTGGTCTTTTTGGTGCCTCAGTTTCTTTATCTGTAAAACAGGGATGGATAATTGTGCATCTTCTTCAGAGGATGATTGTAAAGATCGAGTTAATACATATAAAATGTTTAGAACAGTCGCTGACAAGGGGGCGTTTGACCATTTATTCCCCTCTGCTGCACGTTGGAAGAAGAGTTGTCTTGGGACATACATTAAGTACACAAACGCTACAAAAGCTGATGAGTAAACAATAGGTCTGTGTATACCTTTTGTGATATCCGACACACACAGAAGTTAAAAAGTCTTGGCAAAATCAGTGTGCGGGCCACGGGCTGCAGGTTGGACACCCCTGGATATATGATGCCAGTGTCAGCTGCTGTTGTGATGATGGTGATGATGAATAATTAAAAGCTACATGACTTGAGGCAACAGACTCTTTGGGCCTCGGTATCTCCATCTATAAAATGGAGATGATAATAATAGCAATAGTAATAATATCAATAAAAGTGATTCCTTCATAGGGCCATTGTGAGAATTTAAATGAGGCAAGGCATGGGAAACACTTAGCATTGCTATGGTGCTGGTCTCCACCGAGGTGCTTAGTATTCCCTGTTGAGACAGGGAATTATGTACGGGGCCATGAGGTGTCTTTGTGCTTGGGGGAATTGAGTCCTTGTAAGTATCAAAAGAATGTAAGGCAGTGGTCAATAGTATAGGCCCTGCAGGCCACCACGGACTAACTATGTCATCTCAGGCAGGGGTCTGACTCTCACAACTTCTCAGACTACGGAGAGGATGCTTGCTGTTCATGGGGTGGCTGGGAGGTTTAGAAGAGGTGACCCACATCAAGTGCATGGCAGGGTGTTTGGCACATAGTAAGCACTCAATAAATGGTAGCTTGTATTATTATTGCCCCTATTCCTTGCTGCACCCCCACCCCCAAGAAAGTGCTGAACATTAGTAAACTTTAATTTGAAAATAAAAGAACACATTTTAAAACTGCCAAACAGATTTAAAATAGCATTCATTAAACAAAATTAAAATATTCTATTAAAGCCAGACTTTGGGCTGAGACCAAATTTTTATAACCCAAGCTTAAAGGCCAGGGAGTCCCCCAGCCACAATGGGAACATTGTGATTGAACTTGAGACTTCAACGCAGCTATTGAGCAGTCTTTGAAATGCACGTTTCCCCCTGTTAAAATAAAGGGGAAGTCACAGGAAGAAAAAAAAGGAGGTTCTTGCTCCCCCCCCCCACAAGCCTTAATGAATTAAAAAAGAAAAACAAAAGATTTCTCATTTTTCTTCTGCTACTTGAGCCTGCCAAAGACGCATGGCCCACTCCTAACCCCAGCTTTGAATGGTACCCACTCTGATATGCTGTATGAGCTAACTAGTCTAAATCGTATTCTACAGATTTTACAGATAGTGGAGTACATCGTTGAGAGCCCAGACGCAGGAGCCCAACTCCAAGTTCAAATCCTAGTTCTACCTCTGTTTTCCTATGCACAAAATGGAGATGATACACCTGCTGCCTAGGGCCATGGTGAGCATCCGTGATAGCCATCACTATGGATGTTTAAACCCTCTACTATTAGCTAATGAAGGAAATTTCCCCAGACTTTGGGGACTTCGAAGAATTAAAGTATACAGGAATGCCTCCGAGAGTCATGAACCAAAATAATTTCAATATTCCTGGAGTCAGGGGAGTTGAGAAGGGGAGAGGAAGATTTAAAAATCTCTCACAGGATTTGTGTGCCAGACACTTTCACAAAACTCATTTAATCCTCTCTGGAAACAAAACAAATCCCGTGACATAGGTGTGCCCACTTAATAAATAAGGAAACTAAGACTCGGGCAGGTTAAGTGGCTGCCCAGTGGCTCTACATTCCAGGTCTGTCTGACCCAAAGTACAATTGCAGTGGACTCTGGGAGGCTTCCCTGACCGACAGGTTATTTATGGTCTATTCTTACATTTCAATAGCTTCCTCCATCCTCAGTGAGCCTGAGTTTTTGTGGCCCTTTAACCCCCTTTCCATTGAGAGCTGGTAGGTTTTATATTTTTTATCTTGAACAAAAAACGAAGAAAGTATTAGAAGTGGGTTGGAAAGTCCTTCTCTTGGTGAAATCCTGCGGCCTCTTGCCAACCAGGATGTGAAGTTACTTCCTCCTCAGATCAGGCTAGGCTGTGATGTGAGGTCATAGGCAGAGTCGTCAGAGGTTGGGCAGCTACTGGGAGAAGAATGGGGTGGACTCCCCACTCTGTCACCAACCTGCTGTGTCTCTTGGGGTCATCACACGAGCCCTCTGAGCCCCAATCGCCTCACCAGTTCACAGAGCAAATCTATGTTAGATTTGTTACACAACTTAAAATACTGGTGGCATTCTTAGGGTGTTATAGAATGGGAACTGCTCCCCAGAAGTATTCAATGGAAGGACAGAAAATGAAAGTTACTTGCCTCTGGAAATATTCCTTACTATTCTCCAGGAAGCTACAGTCTTGGGATTTTTGAAGATCTGGAGGAATCTATTAGTCTCTGAAGGGCCTTCTTCTTTTTAATGGGGTGTGTACCCTCCTCACATTAACTTGAAACACACGTGAACATTTTTTTTTTTCTTTAGAGTTCTGTCTTTGTTTTATTACACATTTGGAAAAGATAAAACAAGCCTTCCAAACAAATGGTTTCACAAGTTTTTATTGCGTAAGACAAAAAGAGTTTAAAATCAAGTCCACTGGTATCTAAAAAGTAATGAGGGTTTTAAAAATATTTTTGTAGTCTCTCAATAAATGACCGAAGCAAGGTGTGCAAAAACAAAAACAAAAAAAAACTCCATTGAGTAATTAGTAACAAAAGTGGAATACAGGTATGGGAGAAATTCATGAGTGAAGTTTCAGAAATGCAGATCTGATGGAGTGAAATTCTCCCTGCAATCTGTTCATTAAAATTGAAATGTTTTACTTCTAAAACTCATCACAGAGAGCTGCTTGCAACAAATTCCCTCCCCAAAACTAGAATCTTTTACTAACTAGAATTGCATCTCTGCTCTGTTTGCAGCGTAATAAAATGAAACAAACGAGGTCTCTCATGGATGTTGGGCACATTTAGTTTGTACCTCGTGTCTTTGAAAGAAGAACTCATTAAGGGCCTGGCCTGATGGCTGACACCTGTAATCCCAGCACTTTGGAAGGCTGAGGTGGGAGGATTACTTGAGTTTGAGATCAGCCTGCGCAACATAGCAAAATCCCATCTCTACAATTTTTTTTTTTTTTTTTCTTAATTAGCTAGTATGGTGAATCTGGAATCCCAGCTACTCAAGAGGCTGAAACAGGAGGATGACTTGAGCCTAGGATTTCAAGGCTACAGTGAATTATAATGGTGCCACTGTACACATTTCAGGCTGGGCAACTGAGTGAGTCCCTGTCTCAAAAAAAAAAAAAAAGAAGAAGAAGAATGGCTAACCTAACCTTTGGATGAATATCATGTTGGTAAAAATAATCTCTGAGTGCTAACTGTATGCCAGGATCTGTTCTAAATGATATCAGCACTAACTCATTTATTCCCCCTCAACAATTCTATGAAGGAAGTCCTATTACTAATCTCATTTCAGATGAGAAAGTAAGGCACAGAGAGGTTAAGTGACTTGTTCAAGATCACACAGCTAGTTAAGGGATAGAATCAAGCTTTGCATGCAAGAGTGTGGTTGTAGAGTTTGTCTTCGTAACTCTTGCACTACCCTGCCTCTTTAACCACAGTAGAAAGAATTAAATTTATTTCGTCCTTGACCTTCACATAACTGCACAATGAATTAAACTAAGGGCAGCCATGAGAAGGAACTAAAAGGGACATTAAACCTTGGTTATAATTTTTCAGTTTTTACCAGGATATATTTATGTATTTTTTTAGCTTCAGGAGCAGCATAATGCAAGAATTAAGAGCCAGGCTCTTCCTGTTCAAATCCAGAAGTCTGCCACTTAGTAGCTGAGATTGCTTAACTTCTCACAGCCTCGGTTTCCACATCTATGAAGTGAAAATAATAGAATCTACTTTACAGGAGTTAGCAGATGTGACTTGAATTGGAGAGCATCTGATACACACAATGATATTAAAAGCAATATATTACCTGTTGGGGGCAAATTAAGTATAGAAATTATGTCTCCCTATGATTTCAGCCACTGTTTAGAATAGCAGAGAACTTACGTTGTTCACAGAGCAAGGAGTGGGGCGATAGTTTCCAATGGCTACAGATGGAAGGGGGCACAGATGCAGTTTGGTATGCCTGAGATGTAAGGTCCAAGCTGGAAAACAGTTCAGTTTTTCCAGATGACTTAGGAAAGAGCCAAAGAGCTCTCCACATCCACACATGAAAAGTTTCCCGGCTAAGTCCTCAGAGGGCAGCTCAGAAGGTAGAACTTTGGAGATTGGAATCTGCACACAGAAGGAAAGGGGGACCTAGGGGAGGGCTCTGCCCAGTTACCCTGCCAGTCTGTGGCAGAGGGGGGGCCTTCTAGCCCCATTTCAAGAGGAATCAGGGCCCCTGCATGGCGAGGAGCAGAGGCGGAGAGGAACACTTAAAAAGGATCGTGACCCTAGAGCAACTGGGCAAATACTGACATTGGCTATAAACCCTAATTTCAGGATTTTCATCTTATTTCTTGGTTTTTTTTGTTTGTTTGTTTGTTTGTTTGTTTTTCCTTCTGTTGTGAAAAGTGTTTTTCTCCAGTGAAGCATCTACCTGGTTTTGAGCAGACTTTCTGGCTTCGCTTCCTTTCACCTTTCCCTCAAGCCTCCACTCCCTCTTGAAGATAGAAACTGTACTTATTCCTTCATTCAAAAATATGTGTTAAGCACCAGCTGGATACCAGGCTGTACTCTGGACATGGGGAGGACAGTCAAGAACGAAATTACCAAAATCTCCTCTCTATAGAGTTGCAAATAAGTGGGATGGGCAGGAAATAAACACGTAAATATATGAAGTAGGCTGAGTGTCAAGTGGTGATAAGTCTGTGGGGGGAAAACTCAGAGAAGGTGGTTGGAAAGTATCCAGGGGGAGGAGGCCTCCTGAGCACAGTGCTGGAACAGTGAGGCAGAACGTTGTAGAAAGAGGCAGCAGGTACAAAAGCCCTGAGGAGAGAGTGGCCTGAAGGCTAGTGTGCCTGGGGCCTGTGAACAAGGAGGGCCAGGGACATGAGGTCATGACGGATGGGGCAGAACCCAACCTCCACTGTGTACCAGGCAGCCTCGTCCAGAGTCAAAATTATTACAATTCTAAAATAATTTTTAAAAATACTCAGCGCCTAAATCTATAATCAGTAATTACAAACCCAGAGACCCAGAGAGAGAGAGAGTCCAGACAGGTAATGGTTAATGAGGTGGGTGTGACAATTAACCTGCAGGGCTCCAGGGCCACTCCAAAACCCAGTCTCTGTTTCCAGGTATTCTGGTTTTTCAAAAGACATCAAAATCTTGATTTCTATGAGAAATGTTCTGATTTTTAAATCACCGTGGGGAACCACCTCCAGGCTCATAGTCTGTCTGTGACGTTCTCCCAGATATTGCCACAGACCCTGAGAATCTAATTTCAAGCCCCTCTCTTGCTCTCTCTTTTCTTTTTACCAAATCCTGACCCGAAAGGGTGTCAAGAGATGCTCAAAATTGTTTCCGGGAAAAAGTAGGACTTGACTCTCCTGAGGATGGGGCTGAGATTCCGTCCAAGGAGCAATCAGTTTGCTTCATTTTTATGTCTTTCTCGGGACTTTTTCCTGATCACCGCTCATCACGGGTAAGGGCGAGATGGTCCAAATCCATCCTCCTTCGGGTTTTCATTAGTTGCGTGATGATTACTATTATGTCATCTGGGGTTGATTTAAAAGTGGTGAAATGTTTGCAGGTTTCGTAAATGGTTGTCAGCCACTGTTTCGAATGGCAAAGAACTTCTCATGATGTTCACGTCGCAAGGGTGGTATCCAATGGTTACAGACAGAAGGGGGGAAGGGGTGCTTTGAAGGCTTCCATACTAGGAGATTGGAAAGTCAAGTGATTAACTGGAAGCAGTAAAGACAACTTTCCAAACTTCTTAAGATCTGGGATGCCCAGGGTGATGACACTTAAGTCATCACTGACCTTTCCCACCCCAAAGCTGAGCTTAAACAAAAACCCAGGCAAGGGTCCCTATAGCTGTCGAGATTGTTCTGGATGTAAGTGACAGAAAACTTGCTTCCAAGCTCTGGTTTAAGCAAACAAACAAACAAAAACCTTATTGACTTGGGAAATGAACAGTTCTGGGGAGCCCTGGTTCCAGAGCTCAGAGGTAGGTCTTGTGTCTGTCTTGTAATCAGTCCCTGTTTAGGATGATTCTGTATTGTGCCACCCCTGCAACTGGGGATGGAGAGGACAATGGTTGATTTCCAAGTGGAGTCAGCAACATTTGCTGGAACTGGACTGGTTCCTGGTGGTGCCCAAAATTGTGTGATGCTGTGCCTGTGTCTGTGCTGTCTCCACCCTCCTCCTGGGCCACAGTGCTGGTTATGAAACTGGCAGTCTGTCCAGGCGCTGTGCTGTGCTCCTCTCATTAGCTTAGAACTTTACAGAAGTGCTGCTATTCTGTCCTCCACATGCTCATTACCATAGGCCTAAAGAATTTTCTTTGATTTCAGGTAACGATGTTCAGGGTGGGTTATTTCTTTTTGTAGCATTGCATACAAAATTTGCACTCAATAATTGAGACCCTCCGCCAAGTGTGAGAGATGCCCTGGTCCTCTGAAGAAAGGTGGGAAATGAGTCAGTATCACTAGAGTTAAAAAGGTGGGGAGGCCGAGGTGAGAGGATCACTTGAGATCATGAGTTCGAGACCAGCCTGAGCAAGAGCAAGACCCCTGTTTCTCTACAAAAAAAAATGCAAAAATTAGGCAGGAGCCTATAGTCCCAGCTACTCTGGAGGCTGAAGCAGGAGGATTGCTTGAGCCCAGGAGTTTAAGGTTGCAGTGAGCTATGTTTGAGCAACAGAGCAAGACTCTCTCTCAATGAAAAAAAGGAAAAAGAAAAAGGTGACTCTGGCCATGCTTATGTCCCTGGGCCTATGTTTCCTCCTTCCTCTGAGCTTTACCTCCATTATTTCCTCCTCTGGACTTTCTCATGTTCCATCTAGGGCACTGCAGTAACGTCCAATATGCACGGAAGTTGCAAACTGACACCATCAGATGTGCTTTGGTCTGTGAAGCATTTAAAAAGGAGAGTGGAGCCAACATGTGAAAATCTGGATATTTCACACAAAAATGCAGATTTCTGGCTTCCATTAGCAAAAATCACAAGATCTTTCAACACTGCGTCTACATTTCCACATGACTTCAATTGACTGGGCTAGGAAACAGCTTTCCTTTTTCGATGGATAAATTAGTTCATCCCAGTCCCACCTCTCCCTGGAGTCTTTCCAGCAGGGTTGGTTACCATTTACCATTGGGATGGTGCTGTCAGCTGTCATATGATGGATTTAAGAGAGAAAGGAGATCTTTCTTTCCTCTATCCAAGTCACCATCAAAAATATGAAAATAAAGGGTCAACCAAGTTGGTCATTGGCCTTAAAAAATGGGGAAAAGGATCTGTCTTCAGGTAAATCAAGGTCTATCAACTTGGCACTGTTAATACTTGTGGTTACACAATTCTCCAGGGTGGTCTGTTCTGTGTCTTATAGAGTGGCATTGAATATGTCCATGTGGGGACCATTCAGAAGCAAACAGGTACCCTGTGCTCCAGGCACTCACCCCCAGTTTGTAAGAAGAGTTACCCAAGTTACCATAACCAAGGAAAGCTGTTCTTGTTCTGCGTGGTGCCCGAGCAGACTCAGGATTAGCAAGAGAGGTTATGAGTTGGCTGATTTTGGTTTCATCCCAGGTGGACTTGCCAACCATTGAGACCATTTATGACTCCCTATCTAAGTTGTTGTAGAAGGAATTCTGTGTTCAATGAGAGGTTAAACAATTTTTAAAAGTCTCTGGAGAACTTGTTAATATTTAGCAAAAAGAGCCTATGGTGGATGCTGCTTTCAAAATTTTTGCAACATGGATAGGACTAGAGGTCATCATGTTCAGTGAAATAATCCAGCCACAGAAAAGCAAATATCATGTGTCCCCACTCATATGTGAGAGCTGAAAAAGTTGATCTCACAACTAGAATGATACCAGAGGATACAAGAGGCTAAGCTGGGAGGGGCTGGGGATCTAAAGAGGGTGGGACAAACATACGCCTACCTAGTAGGGGGAAGTTCTATTGTTTGACAACACAGTAGGGAGACTATGGTTAACCACAAGGTATTGTATATTTCAAAACAGCTAGAATGTGTGAAATGTTTCCCAGTATAAAGAAATGATAAATGTTTCAGGTGGTGGAGTCCTGCATACTCTGATTTGATCATTCCACATTGTATACAGATATCAAAATATCCCATGTGCCCCATAAATATGCACAGTTATTACTAGAAAAATGTTGCAAATAAAGGGGTCTACTTTAGATCATGGGCAGTGATGAGGGCTTGTTGGAGAGTGACAAGAAGGATGAAATGACCTCCAGATGTCTCTGAGGTCTCCTCCAGCTGTGGCTCAGAGTGGATTTCCCCAAGACTGGTTCAAAATGTTGCCTGCTGCATCTTTGCAGCTCGTAACCATTCCCTACTGTGGAAACTCAAGGGTATGAATGTCCAAGGAGGTATCATTTTTCCCTAGGCCAGTACTATGTAAGATGTGACACTTTTTTATTTTTTTATTTGTGTGGCCTCTCACCAGTGTGATAAAACCTGTTGAATGTGTGAAATGCCATCCACGCTAAGGTTCCCCATAATAACGATGATAGCTACCACTCACCCATTCAACACTTATGCACTGAACACCTCTGTGAGGCAGCCATCGTTCCAGGCACTTAACAAGTAGCTGTGTGCGGGCCTGGCAAAGCCCTGGCCCTCATGGAGCTTTTGTTTTTAGTACAGGGAAGATGGACCCCAAAAAAGCACATAAGGAAATATATGTAGTATGATAGAGAGTATTAAGTGCTTTGGAGAAAATTAAAGTGGGGCGTAGGGGGTGTTGGAGTAGAATGGGGAGGAATGATTTTAAATATATATATTTTTTTAAATTTAAAATAGAGTGGTTACAGAGGTGGCATGCTGGGAGACGGGGCCTCTGGAAATAAAAGGCCCTGATGTATATACAGCCTTTGACACTCCTCCTGGTGTAAATACTCCCACTATGGCCGATTTCAAGCTCCCAGTTGTTTAACAGCCAGTTTGCAAAACTCATGCAAGTTTAACAATGGCTTCTTGTGGGGTGGTACAGCCTGGCACTAGCACACACTGGCAGGGAAGGCCTCCCTTAAACCATCTGGCAGAACAGCACACAGGAGCTTTGAGCAGAATTATGCCTGGTGTGTTCAGGAGTAGCCAGAAGAGTTCATCGTAGCTAAAGCTGAATGAAGGGCAAGGGGCAGGGTGCATAGTGACAGAAGCCACCAGGAGCAGGTGATATAAGATCTTTGCAGCCAGCTTCATATTTTTGGCCTCTACCCTGAGCGAGGTGGGAGCCACGGGAAGGCTCTGACCAGAGGCAGGACAGGATCTGACTTAGATTGAGCTGAGTGCTGTGGTAACAGACTGTAGGAGGAGAGCGTGGAGCAGGAAGACCTGTTAGGAGACTGTTCGGGCATGGAGGTGATGGGGACTTAGACCAGGGCAGTGCCAGTGGGTGGGTAAGAAGTCATTAGATCCTAGATATATTTTGAAGGCAGAGCTGAAGGGGTTTGCTGAGTGACTGGCTCCAGGGAGGGATGTAGAGAGAGGTGACTCCAGGGCTTTTGTCCTGAGAAGCTGGGAGGAGGGAGCTGAGAAGAGAGAGCAGGTGGGAGAAGCAGGTTGGAGACAAGCCGGATGCTAGAATGCAGGACCATCCCATTCCGTCCCCACAGGTGATTTATTTTATCACGTTTATTTTAGAGTGAACAGTACCGAGACTTGAGGAGGTTAAACCGCATTCCCAGGATGGCCCAGGGTGGCCCAGGATGACAGGTGGCCAGGCCAGGACTACCATGTTGTCTTGGCCCTCCCAGTCCCATTTCTTTATATTTCGCAGAAATGGGGAAAGAGGAACCGAGACTCCCCTGTTTAGGAAGAGCAGTCTAGGACAAATTTCTTGGATTGAACTCATAGAGATTAGCATTTCATAGGAGAGCTCACACTTTTGAAAAATCAGTAGCACAGAAGTCTTTGATTTTTGTGTGGATGTGGGTTTAAATCCAGGCTCCACTAATTCATGGCTTCTCGGGGCTGAGCCTCGGTTTTCCCATCTCTGGAGCTGGGTAAGTAAGAGTTCCTCTCAGATTCCACGCAGTTCTGCACGTAAGGCACGCAGCACTCTGCCAAGCCCCTTGTCACCGGTGGCACTTGGACGGCACCATGACCATTATTGTTTGAGAGAAGGAATTAGGCAGGTGGATTTCGTTTTAGACAAAGGCTGACCTGCCTTCAAATCTGGGGTGAGATGGACGGGCTATGGAGCAAATCGTGCTGGAGTGCTTTGCAGTTTGGCCTTTTTTTCCGTCTCTCTCCTGTTCTTTTTTCCTTGGAGGCCTCTCTCTGTGTGTCTGCGGCACTTACCGGGAGTTGCTAATCTCTGGGCTCCCAAAGCAGGGACCTCAGCCTCCCAGCTTGTCCTGCCCCAAGCTGTCGTTTGTCCGAGGCAGAACGGCATGTACTCGCAAAAAGCCAATCCCCAGATGTGAGCCCATTCGGGGCTGCCACGTTTTTCCTGATGAAATTCCTGACTTGGTGTGTTGTGTTTTTTTAAAAACACTCCCACTGCCTCCCAAAAC
Source organism: Loris lydekkerianus (assembly GCA_963574355.1). NCBI lineage: Eukaryota > Metazoa > Chordata > Mammalia > Primates > Lorisidae > Loris > Loris lydekkerianus. The sequence continues at coordinate 38,397 of CAUYPK010073239.1, read as the reverse complement.
CTCAGCCGGGGAAGAGAAACATTTCTCGTTGAATTACCGGTTTTTGAAACGGTGTCAAATTATGCCCCACTTTCATGGCCTGGATACGCCATTCTTTCCACTTAGCGCTTTCCAGACAGGCCTGGATGGCAGAGCATGGGTATTACTTCGGCCAGCCCTTGCATTATACAGATGGGAAAACTGAGGCTCGGGGAGACCAAGGGAGAACTCCCTCCCCCCCAACACTGTTAAGTTTGTCTCAGAGCCTTGGTCATACCCAGATCTCTTGATTTCAGGCCCCTGTTTTCTTCCCCCTTAGTCAGAGGTCACAAACGGGCAGCCTGCGGCCACCTCTACCCCACAGATGTGCTTTCTTTGGCCTAAGAGTGTTTTGATTTGATGAGCTGCCAGCATTTAAAAATCAGCAGCATAAAAACCCAGATTTCTGGCTTCTCTGGGACCATTGGGAGATCTGCCAAATGAGGTCTGCATTCCTGCATGGTGACAATTGAGGATCTCAGTGACAGCCACTCCCTTTAGCCAGAACATGTCCCTTTCAGTTTCCCGCCATCTCTACCTGTCCCTCTAGTATTCCCCAGACACTGGGGCTCCGTTGCCATCACAGACCTTTCCCTCTGAGTTTCTTGGGGTGCAGTTCAGAGGAAAGTAAAATAATTCTTGAAACTTGCGTCTTTATCAAAAACAAGAAAATAAACAAACGAACAAAAAAATCAACCAAAATGACCACTTGTTTAAAAATTAATGGTACAGGGCCTCATTTCTTTGTGTCAGGGCAAAAAATGTCTATGAATTTAACTTGCGAACAGAATACTTCAGTGTCAAAAATAGCTGGCCCCTTCACCCTCTGAGGTTACCTTTCCTGCCTCTGCCAGCGTGACGTCTGCCATCCCCACGTGCCAACGGTGTAGTTTCCACTTACTTTTTTAAGGCAGAATTAGACAGATTTGACCTAAATTTGCCCCACTTCTCTTGAAACTTGAAATGCTGTTAAACCAAATTAAGATGGTTTTAAAAGTTGAAATAATCTTTAACTACTCAAAGAATGTGTGAGAATATGTTAGAGTTTGTGCATGAGTGTGAGTGTGTGTGCACGGGTGTGCATAGCAGGTGTGTTGCGAGTGTGTGTGAGAGAGAATGCGTGTGAATGTATGACTGTGTCTAAGCATGTCACTGCCTGAGTGCGTGTATATCAGTGTGTAGATGAGTGTGCATATGTGAGGGGTTCTGATTTATAGGATTTCCATCCAATAGAATTAGGCAAAAATGTTTTTTTCTGGCTCTGTGCTTTACCATGGACGTAAGACAGGGTGCAATATCAACTTGGTTTTAACCCTGCTTTGATGCTATTGTAGTGAGCTTGGTTAAGGCTGAGTTAAAGTTGACTTTCCTTCCTGTTGTTGGGAGGCTTGTGGAGAGGAGTTGGGGATACAGAGTTTTAAACATGGTTATCACTTTCTTCCCAGGGTAAGTGACCAGAGGGTAGGGACTAACTCTTTCAGAATGCCTTCTGCGCTCCCAACGTCGGTGTGAAGGTTATCTGCCTACTGTCCAAAGTGAGCTTTGGAACTTTCTTTTAATACTTATGTGTAAATTGTAGTGTATGCTTCAGGAAAAAAAAAATACATATTCTGCACCTATGCATGTATCCCTATAAAATGTTCAAATACATCTATAGATGTATATATATATCCCCTGTACCTAATTTAAGGGTATTTCTTAGAATGAGGCTTCATTTATTTAAGGAGGAAAATGAATCCAAGAAAAATGTGTGTAAACAATACGAACGGTTTGTTGATGTGCCACAATCATGAATGATTGATGTAATTTAAACCTCACAATGCTTAGAGTGGCGGGAGGTCAGCCTACCCCTAAGTCAGTAAACTCACATTTTGTACTTCCTCCAAGCATTTAAACTTGTCATTAGATACTTCATTGTGTAACCTTTTGCATACTTTGTCTCTTCAACTGGTGCTGTGTCTGGCATTTCAAGGTTGTGTTTCCAGCCAGGCACACAGTGAGCGATCAAGAGATACCAGCAAATGAATCCACAGATGCCCAGCAAGGTAAGAAATACTGGGCTTTAACGGTGCTAAGTGACTTGCTTCAGATATGTCAACTAGGATACAGTCAAGGTGAAATTCAAACTCGTGGCTTTCAGGCTGCACAAGGCCTATGAACTTTTTGCCAAACACCACTACGTGGGACTCAGGTCAGAGCCTGGTAGCTGGCCCATCACAAAATGAGGAAAACGTAGTGGAGCTTTATAAAACTACAAGCATACCGGGCGGTGCCTGTGGTTCAAAAGGAGTAGGACACCGGCCCCGTATGCCGGAGGTGGCAGGTTCAAACCCAGCCCCGGCCAAAAAACTGCAAAAAAAAAAAAAAAACTACGGGCATACCTCAGAGATGTTTGGGGTTTGGTCCCAGACCACCACAATAAACCCCAAATTGCAATAAAGCGAGTCACACACATTTTTTGGTTTCCCAGTGCATATAAAAGTTATGTTTATACTATAATGTAGTCAAAGCAATGGATCTAAAAATATATACAAATTTTAATTTAAAAAAACTATATTGCTTAAAAAACTGATAGCAATCATCTGAGCCTTCAGCAAGTCAGAACGTTTTTGCTGGGAGAGGACCTTGTCAGTGTTGATGGCCTCCGACTGATCAGGGGGTTGTTGAAGGTTGGGGTGGATGTGGCAGTTTCCTAAAGTGAGACAACTATGAAGTTTGTTGCGTCACTTTTCTTTCCATGGAAGATTTCTCTGTAGCATGTGATGCTGTTTGATAGCATTGTACTCTCAGCAGAACTTCTTTCAAAGTTAGAGTCAATCCTCTCCAACCCGGCCACTGTTTTATCAACTGAGTTGATGTAGTAGCCTAAATCCTTCGTTTTCATTCAACAATGTTCACAGCATCCTCCCCTCAAGTTTATTCCCTCTCAATAAACCACTTTCTTTGCTCATCCACAAGAAGTAAGTTTTCATCCGTTCAGGTGTTATCATGAGATTGCAGCAGTTCAGCTGTATCTTCAAGCTCAACTTCTAATTCTAGATTCTAGATTGCTGTTTCCACCATGTCTGCAGTGACTTCTTGCCCTGAAGTATTGAACTCCTCAAAGTCATCCATGAGGGTTAGATTCAGCTTCTTCCAAACTGCTATTAATGTTGATATTTTGACCTCCTCCCTTTAATCATGAATGTTCTTAATGGACTCTAGAATGGTGAATCCTTTCCAGAAAGTTTTCGATTTACTTTGCCCAGATCCATCAATCACTATCTGGGACAGTGATTTATAAAATGTATTTCTTAAACAATAAGAATTGAGAGTCAAAATTACTCCATGATTGATGGGCTGAAGAATGGATGTTGTATTAACAGGCATGAAAGCAACCTTAGTCTCCTCGTATATCTCCATGGAACTCTTGGTGGAGCAGGTGCATTGTTAATGAGCAGTAGTATCTTGAGATGAATCTTTGTTTTTCTGAGAGTAGGTCTCGATAGTAGGCTTAAAATATTCAATAAAGCATGCTATAAACACATGTGCCGTCATCCAAGCTTTGTTGCTTCATTTACAGAGAACAGGCAGAGTAGATTTAGCCTAATTCCAAAGGATCTAGGGTTTTTGAAATGGTGGTTGAGCATTGGCTTTAACTTCAAGTTACCAATGTTAGTCCCTAACAAGAGAGTCAGCCTGTCCTTTGGTGCTCTGAAGCCAGGTGTTGACTTCTCCTCTCTAGCTATGCAATTACTAGGTGGCATTGTCTTCCAAAGGAAGTCTATTTCATCTGTATTGAAAATCCGTTGCTTAGTGTCACCATTTGCATCAATAATCTTATCTAGACCTTCTGGATTATTTGGTGTAGCTTGAACTTCATCACTTGCTGCTTCACCTTACACATTTATTTTATGGAGATGGCTTTTTTCCTTAAACCTCATGAACCAACCTCTGCCAGCCTCAAACTTTTCTTCTGCAGCTTCCTCACCTCTCTCAAGCCTTCATAGGATTGAAGACAGTTGGGACCTTTGTCTGGATTAGGCCTTGACTTACGGAATACTATGGCTGGTTTGATCTTCCATCCAGACCAAACTTTCTCCATATCAGCAATCAGTCTACTTTGCTTTCTTATCATTTGAGCATTCAGTTTAATTTCCTTCTAGAACTTTTCCTTTGCATTCACAACTTGGCTACCTGTTTGGCACACGAGGCCCACCATTTCAGCCTGCCTCTGTTTTTAACAGGCCTTCCTCACTAAGCTTAATCATTTCTAGCATTTGATTTAAAGTGAGAGATGTGTGACTCTTCCTTTCATTTGGACACTTAGAGGCCATTGCCCAGTTATTCACTGACTTTATTTCAATATTGTTGTGTTTTAAGGAACAGAGAGGCCCCAGGTGAGGGAGAGAGATGGGGAATGGATGGTCAGTGGAGCAGTCAGAATAACTGGACTCTCTCTCTTTCCAATACATGATATCTCCATCACGTTTCTCATCCCTAATTTTCAGAATTTGTAGGAATGAGGTATAGCGGTGCGAGGCTGGAAATTCATAGGAAGGAGGCAATATTAGTTTCCTGAGGCTTCTATAATAAACTACCACAAACTTGTTAACTTTAAATGATGGAAATTTATTCTCTCTAAAAGTAGAAGTCTCCAGAGAGACTGCAAAGTGTGAGCAGGGCTATTCTCCTTGAAACTAGGTTGAATCCTTCCTCGCCTCATCCTAGCTTCTGATGGTTGCCAAATCTCACTTAAGAGATATGCAATTAAAACCCACCAATAGAAACACCTTCCGGAACACCTGTAAGTGTTCCACGGATGAGGGGTTACTATGTGTACGTTACTGTATTTCCCCATTCTAGACTCACAAACCCATGTAGTTAGGTTTGATCCTTACACCCATTTTTTGGATGACAGATCTGATAGGGTTTAAAAGGTAAGTGACTTGGCTGAGGTCACACATTTAGTGGGTGAGGGGAAGCCATACTGTGAATTCAGCTCTGAAACTGGACCACGTAAACACTGTGTCACACTGCCTGACCCCACTGTAGCAGGAGACTCCAGATGGCTCAGATCTCACACTTTTTTGCTGTTCTGCAAGACCCAGAGGTGACCTGGGTAATTTTCCTATTTGAGGGAAGGGGCTTCTGCAGATTCCAAGCTTAAGCACATGGCATCAGCTCTGCCACACACTTAAGTAAACTTTAGACCCTCCCAAGGCAAATGAGGGACGGATGAGACCAGCATGAGACTCCCGTCCCAAGGCACTTCTAGGCTCCAGTCAAGGAGAAGGATTCTATGAAGAACTGCCCACTGGCCAGGCACAGTGGCTCACATCCGTAATCCTAGCGCTCTGGGAGGCTGAAATGGGTGGATTGCCTGAGCCCAGAAGTTCAAGACCAACCTGAGTGAGAGGGAGACCCCGTCTATAAAACCAGCCAGGCATTGTGGCTGGCGCTTATAGTCCCATGCACTCGGAAGGCTGAGGCAAGAGAATCGCTTGAGCCCAAGAGTTTGAGGTTGCTGTGAGCTATGATGCCACAGCACTCTACCAAAGGCAACAAAGTGAGACTGTGTCTAAAAAAAAAAAAAAGAAAGAAAGAACGAACAGCCGACTTCCTCTCCCAAGTCACAGCCCCCCACACCAGCTCATCCCTCCACTGTGGGCCCCCAGTGACCAGCATTATTTATTAGTCCCAGGTATCCCTTGGCAACTGCTCTTTTCCAGAATACCTGAGCAGGAGCACCCTGAGGATACGGAAATCAGGACATGCGAAGGAACGATGTGCTGCCACCAGCCTCGCTCCACACCTGAGGCCTTGCACTTATTTTTAACTTAATTTAAAATAAATCTACATTCACAAGATTCAAAAATCAAGATTGTAAAAGAATACAGTGAAAAAGTCTCCTTTCTGTCTCCACAGCCACTTTCATCAGTGCGATGGTTGATGTTATACGTGAACTTGACAGGCTACCTGGTGTCCAGATTAAAGAATACTCCTGGGTGTGTCCTTTGAGGGTGTTCCTGGATGGCACAAGCATTGACTTGGTGGGTTCAGGACAGTAGATGCCCTTTCTCAATGTGGATGGGCATGATCCAACCCACTGAGGGCTTGAATAGGACAAAAGGAAAGAATTTGCCCCTTGTTGTTCTTTCTGCGTCACTGCTTGAGCTGAGACATCTCATCTCATCTATCCTTGAACTATGGTCGACTTCACTGGCTCCTCTGCTTCTCGGGTGTTTGGACTAGAACTGAATGATGGCTCTGGTCTCCCTGGGTCTCCAGGAGGCTGCAAATGGCAGATCATAGGACTTCTCAACCTCTAACCAATTCTCTACTATCTGTGAGCACCCAGAAAACTCCCAAACTCTGCTGTTACAAACAATGCTACAAGGCTGGGCATGGTGGCTCATGCCTGCAATCCTAGCACTTAGGGTGGCCAAGGCAGATGGATCTCCTGAACTCAGGAGTTCGAGACCAGCCTGAGCAAGAGTGAGACCTGGTCTCTACTAAAAATAGAAAAACTAGCCAGGCACAGTGGCAGGCACGTGTAGTCTCAGCTACTCAAGGGGCTGAAGCAAGAGGATTACTTGAGCCCAAGAGTTTGAGGTTGTTCTGAATTATGATGCCATGGCACTCTGAACAGGGTGACAGAGTGAGACTTTGCCTAGAAAAAAAAATAATAGGGGTTCAATACAAACTATGCTATGTATGCAACTTTGCACATACCCAATTGCAATCAGTTCCTAGAAGTGATCACTAAAGTTAAAGCAGTGATTTTTCAACCGGTGTGCCCTGGGAGGATCTCAGGTGTGCCCTGAAAAATTTTAAAGATCATACATTAAATTATTTTTCAAAACAAGTTCAAAGCATAAAAGTATATTTTTTTTTTACTCTTTTCTTTAATCAACATAAGTGTGCCATGAGATAAAAAATCTCTAGTTTAACTAGAGATTCACGTGTGCCATGAGATAAAAAAAAGGTTGAAACACACTGAGTTAAGAGTGGATGCACTTATAATTTGGACAGACCATATCCAACTGCCCTCCAAAAGGACCATAGTGATACACACTCCTACCAACTATAGATGAGAGGGGCTGTCTCTCTACAGCCTCACCAGCAGAGTCTGTTTGCAAACTTTGCTGCTTTTGTCAAGGTGACACTTCTGTAGCATTTACTGTGCTGCTGACACTGTTCAAAGCCCTTCCCACGCATGCTCTCTCCCTGCAACTGGGATGTGGAGGGTAAATGTCCTTCCAGAGATCACTCAGCTCTGCAGTGGAGGAGGCAGGATTTGAACCCGGGCAATCTGGCTCAGAGACTGCACTTCCTGGGTTTCATCACTCTGTTCAGTGAATTCTGGGACATGAATCGGAATAAATGGAAAAATGAGAAATGGGAACCTGAAGCCCTCAGCAAAGTCTGGTCTGCTGTGGGTGTGAATCTCTGACCTTTCGAAGACTGCTTTGGACCCTCTGAAGCTTCATGAACCTTCTTTTCTTCATATAAATGGAATGAGCATAGTAACAGCTTCTGCTGTTCACTGAACACCTGCCAAGCACTGGGTGCTGCACTGCGATGAGCACTTTACACAGCTCATCTTTATCCTCACTTGAGCCCTCTGAAGTAAGTACCGTTATCCCCATTTTAAAGATGAAGAGACGGAGGTTCAGAGATGCTCAGAAATCTTAGGCAACTGGTACATGCTAGAGACAGAATGTTGAAGCCGAGTCTGATTGATTCCAGAGCCTGGGCCCACCCCCACCCTTGGACTCTGTGCCCCTGGGGAACCATTTAGAAGATTAGAGCTGGTCTTGGCACTGTACCTACCCAGTACCGGTGTGCAGCATCACCAGTGCTTGGGGCATCCCGGTTCCATTGGCTCATGCAAAATTGACCTTGCCCCTGTTGGATCTCCCTTCCCTCCTCTGCTGTGTCAGGATGCAGATGTGAATGCGGGCAGCTTTTAGGGACCGCTTTGTGGACAGGGTTCTAGAAGGTTGTGTGGCCCAGAAGTGCTGCTGCGCCAATGTCGGAGGCCTCTACCTCTGAACTACAAGCAAATTCTCCCCTCCAACAAGAGCACATTGTGTTCTGGCCCCACTCTCCCACCCAACCTACTTTAAATGCAGATCCTTCTGCCAACAGCTACTTTTAGCAAGGGCAGACTATCAGAAGGAGAGAAACTTACAAGAAAATAGCAAAATGGAAGCATTGTTCCTGAGGGTTTGGAGCGGGCTCAGGGAACTGTGGGGTGGGAGAGGCCTGGAGACGTGCTCTGCCATCACAAATAAGTTGTGCAAAAAAAAAAAAAAAAAAAGAAAGAAAGAAAAGTTAAAGTTTTTCTTTAAAGCTGAAAGGAGTACAGGGCAGGCAAAACTAACTTCAGAAGGGTCCCATAGTTCTGTGGAGGCTCCTCTGAAGGAGCCGGGAATGTTTGGAGAGGGAAAATCCCATCTTAAGACCGGAAGAAGCATAATGCCATTGGTGGACTAATATTTGGTGACACGGAAGATGTTAGGCAGGACAAAACAACTGTGGACTATGGCCAGGCACAGTGGCTCACACCTGTAATCCCAGCCCTCTGCGAGGTTGGGGTGGGAGGATTGCTTGAGCTCAGGAGTTTGAGACCAGCCTGAGAAAAAGCAAGATCCCATCTCTAAAAATAGCCAGGTGTTGTGGTGGGTGCCTGTAATCCCAGCTACTCAGGAGGCTGAGACAAGAGAATCGCTTGAGCTCAAGAGTTTGAGGTTGCTGTGAGCTACGATGCCACAGCACTTTATTGAGTGCGACTGATGAGACTGTATCTCAAAACAAAACAAAACATTGTGGGCTGAGACATCGTCCTTGTATGAGGAAATGAAAATTCCCAGGGATGGGCTATAGCCGTAGGATAAAAGGATGCAAGGATGGTTCCAATCCCACACTAGATAGAGCATCTAATCCACAGGAGGTGGCCACGTGCAGTAGTGAGTGGACCATCCCCAGAAGCATTCAAGATAGGCCTGGGTAATGACACAGGGATTCCAACTTTGAAACAGAACAAAGGCCTTGAGCAGAGGCTTGAACAAACCTGGTTCAGTTCTCAGCTCTGCTGCTAATCATCAGGTGACACCTTCCCTCAGCCTCAGTTTCTTCATTTATAAAATGGGCATGATCGCAGCTGGCCGGTGTGATGATTAAAGATAATACACTGGACATGCCTAGTATGCCTTCACAAACACTAGTTTACATTCAGGGGCAGCTCTGTGCCAGATCTCACAACCATTCACAGTGAAATGTGAACAAAAAGAATTGGGGAGTGAGGTTTTCATCTAAAAAATAGAGTTAGTTTTATTGAAAGGATTGTCCATTGAGTAGTGAGGTTGTAACCCAAGAAATGAAATACATTTTGTCAAAAGGACTGTCCCTTGAGACTAGGCCCTTCCTATCTTTGCATGTTCAGCTGTCCCTTATAAAATGACCACTTTGCAAATGTAAAAGTCTGGAAATACCAGGATTAGAGAATGTCCCAGTCTTTTCCATTGCTAAAATTCTGCGATTCTAGGAAAATATGCTTCTGATTTAAATGAAAGGGAATAGGAGGAACAAGTGTAAAACCAAATCTAAAACTCACACATCAGACACGGCCCTGTCCTGTTTGGAGATGCGGGTTAATTACCAGTAGGAGCAGTCAGCAAGCTGCCAGTGGACCCTGGTGAGCAGGGCTGGAGGTGAGATGTTAAGCATCAATTCTGTATTATTGTGTGAATTTTAAAACAACATGCATGTATTATATAACCTTTGATCTAAACTATGCACTTTAAAAAAATAAAAGACAGTAATAGCTGCCCTTTACTCAATTCTGTGCTAAGAGCTTTTTCATATTTCATTTAATTAATTCCATCTTAGAGATGAGGAAATAGCTCAGAGAGATGAAGTTACTTACTTTGCTGTACAGACAGGGTGACTATCAGGGTTTGTTTTTGTTCTTTACTTGAGAATCCAAGTCAGTTGTGACGTGCAGTTGTCCCCTGCCAAGGGCAGGACTTCTGTGAGGTTTGAGGAGAGGGACAGGATGGGAGTGGGGGTGGGGTACTTGCTGCAGAAAGGACCAGAAGACAACCAGAAGGAAGATGATGACAAAAAAAGCGCGTCATGTTTGGTTTCTGGGTTGTGTATCTTGAGGAATTCCGCAGCTTCATCCAATCCAAAATGGAAACTGTTAAACAGTTGCATGGGACATACCTGTTCCCTTCTCTCTTCACTTTGAACTTGGTAGGAGGGAGGCAGAGTGGGAAAAAGCCGACTGTTGTGAAGCCTTTACTCTGTGCCAGGAACCTCAGGGAAACATCAGGCCATCTAGCCCTCACCGTGATGCTGGGAAACCATATTACCGTAGAGGTCACTTTGGAATGCCTGCCACAGGGGTTTCTCAACCTCGGCGCTGCTGATGTCTGGGGCCAGGCAATTCTTTGCTGTGGGAGGGCTGAGCGATGTAGGGGGTTCAGCAGCATGCCCGGCCTCTACCTGCCAGCACACCCCACCCCACCCTCAAATTCTGACATTGACAAACGGCTCCAGGCATTGCCAGGTGCCCTCAAGGAGGCAAAATCCCTCACGGTTGAGAACCACTAGCCTCATGGGACTAGGCATGTCCGGTGTATTATCTTTCATTATCCCACCAGCCAGCTGCAATGATGCCCATTTTATAAATGAAGAAACTGAGGCTGAGGGAAGGTGTCACCTGATTATTAGCAGCAGAGCTGAGAACTGAACCAGGTTTGTTCTATGCTGAATTTACAGAACCAGCTAAAAAGGATCCAGGTCCTGACCCGACAGTTACCCTCCTGCTAACATTAAAATACAGAAGTGTCTGTTCTTTTGTATGCAGAGGACACCTTAGAGGTGGGCCTGGTGTTTCCTTAAGTTTTTGTAAAGTAACAGGCTGTGTCATGAGTGAATGCATGTGCCCTGGAGCCAAATGCCTTCCCTTACCAGCTCTGACCCCCTGTCCTGTCACTTAACCTCTCTGTTTCTCAATCTTCTCTGTACAACGGGACTGATATAGTCCCACCTCCTCACTGGGCAGGTGTGAGGATTGAATGAGAAAATGTGAGAAAGCGGGGCCTGGCGGGGAGATATTCAACATCAACAAATACGGGCTGTGATTCTTCCTTGACAGCTTTAAAATCCATTTCATCTATTCAGAGCTGGACACGGACCTCAGTGACATACTTTAGGGCACCATCTCTCTGGTGGCTGACTCTGCCTCTTTACAGTTGAGTCCTGGGGTTGCAATTTGGTTCAATTTTTTGCTGACCACGGAGCAGTCACCTCTGGGCTGCAGGAGCAGCCAGATTTGGTTTGAATGTCCCGAGGAGAAACCATCCAAGCTGACCAAGCATTGCCTTCCCCACCAGTAGGAGTCTCGGGAGAATTATGGAAATGTCTTTGCACATGGAAGAGATTAATTCATGTGGTCACAAATAGCTCGAACACTGTGTCCTCGGCGCTGTGATCTAGTATCCCCTGAAATTTACTCAGGGTGCCAGCTCGGCAGCCAGAAAAGCCACAGGGCCTCCTTCAGCTGCCCAGCGCCCGTAGCTGAGGGACCTCTCAGGAATTTCCGAGGGTGGGGATGAGATTAAGTAGTTTGATTGCTTTTCATCTCCACCCCATACCCCCCATAAGCCGGCTTTCTGGCCTCCCACACCTCAGCCAAACTACACAATCAGGATCATGGTATAGCTCCTGGGGTTCCCACTTTCAGGCACTTGCCCGCCTACTTCCTCCCCCTGGTACATCCGCTTTCACCCCCATGTCACCTCCCAGTCTGCGCATGACTGGGCACCACCCTCCTTTAAGCATACTGCCACTACCTCCACCTACCCCTGGCAGGTGGTGCACGGCTTGAAAGGCTGGGTGCGCTGGAATGGAGATCAAACCCCAGCTCTGCTAAGTGTAGCTGAGGGACTTACCCTCTGTGGACCTCAGATTCTGTCCCCACAGAACGAGGTTTTAATTGTTGATTACTGCCTTCCTCTTAGGATCTTTTGAGATTTAAGCCAGACAAGGCCAGTTAGATTCTTGGCACCATGCTGGGCATATGGTAAGGACTCCATCATGTTAGGTCAGGGCAGGTTGAGTTCTAAAGGCCCCTCCTACACAGCTGAGGGGGAGGACATCACCAGGTCTAAAGAGGCTGGAGGAAGGGCCAAGCGGCCACATGGCCCCTAACAGCAATTAACTGTCTGGACTTCTGCAGATTTGGGCTGTAAGGAGACAGCACACCCAGATGGCTAAGATAGGTTATTACCGTATATACTCGAGTATATACGGTACTTTACAGCAGCATAGGCAAGATCAGGTGGATGTCAGCTCCCACATCCTAGTCCCACTGAGTGACACCCAACTAGAAGGGCCAAATGACAGGTGACATGGGTGGTGGGTCGCTCTGGCATTGAGGAACCAACCCTAGACACCAGCTAAGTGGTTTTGTAGTCTGCAGCTGTACTGAAGAGGGGTTCAGGTGGAAAGTGCCAGGCACCGCTAGAACCAAGAGGGCCAATGAGAAATGACCTTGCTCTGACTCCTCGCGTGGCTGTGCTCTGGCTGTGCCCAGGAGGGCCCAGGGCGTTCTGTCAAGACTTGGGTTGGACTCTGGTTGAACCTTGCCTATGTGGCCTCTGTGAAGATACACAGGTCACCAGGGAGCCGATGGGAGAGGCGGGAGGGCATTCATGCTCACCCTGCAGGTGCTCAGTAACTGTTACATGAATGAATTTAGCCAAAGGTATTTAATGGCTTCTGCCTGGAGCAGACTCTGCCCTTGTTCCTGGGAATGTGGAGATGAATAAGACCTGGCCTGTGCTCTCAAGACCTCATGTTAAAGTGCAGGAGATGAATACTAGGACTGATTATTACTGGAGGATCTTGAGGGCTCTATACAACTAAGCCACACTCCAAGGATAGGGCAGGTCCCACTTTGTGGGGAAATCAGTAATGTCTCTGTTCATGAGCGCATTATTGGTGGCAATTGGAAGAAATCTCAAAGTAGTTGAGAAAAAAAAACAAGACTTAATTGGCTCAAAGAGCTGAAAAGTCCACCTGAAGGTTTGGCCGTATCCAGGTGTTCAAACCGTGTCAAAGTGGTTTCTCTCTCTCCTACCTTATCTAGCTCATCCACATCTCGTGGCTCTGTTTCCTGTGTGGTTTTCCTCTGGGCAGGCTTTCTCATCGTGGTGGTCTCCAGCTGCTCCAGAGGTTCATCATCTTGAGGACTGGCAGTGGCAGCAGAGAGGGCACCTCTTCCCCCAACAGTTCCCCCCAGAAAGATAAATTGCTAGTGCGACTCTCACTGGTCCAATTGGGTCATGGGCCCATCCCTCCCTAAACAGCACTGTGGGGCCTGGGGGTGATCAGCTCCACCCAAAGGGTAAGGATGGAGGAGGAACTCTGTTCAAGAAAAGGAAATGGATGCTGGGCAGGTACAGACAGCAGGTGTCCACCGGACCCACCAAGAAGACCTTCATTTGAGCCTGATTATGAGGATGGAATGGGAGTTCATCAGGGGAGACAGGGTAGGGAAAGGAATCTGAGGCAGCAAAAGGGGCCTAAAATAACATGTTTAGAAAACCTAGAAGGCATCAATGTGAGTGGAGCATGGGGAGTTGGTCCAGGAGATGAGTAGGCAGTCAAGGTTGGAGAACTGAGAGGAGGCCAGATGACCAAAGTCCTTCGTTAAGTGGTTCAAAGAGGAAAGAGGTAGGGTCTGATTTGTTTTTTAGAATTCATTCATTCATTCAACACATATTTACGTAGCATCTATTATATCAATAAACAAATTCTGAATTCTGTTAACATCACAGAGCAATAATAGAAGATGAGACTGGAGATGCAGAGTCTGGAGGCAGGGAGGCCAGGGAGGAGGCTGGTGCACCAGACCACACACATGTGGATAAGACTGAGCTGGGGTGTGAAGCATGTTTCCCTTGCATCAGGACATCTTGCTAAGAGCAATTTTGTAGCATCTGCTTGAATAGGCTGTCACCAATGAATTACTCAGCCTATGTTTGATCCTTGCTGGCCCACATACTGGCTGTGTGACTGGCCTCACCACTCTGGGCTTTTGTCTTCTCTGTTAATGGGCATTGTGACAGCACTACGTTGTGAGCATTAAATGAGACAGTGCTCTCAAAGTGTCCAGCACAATGCTTGGCACCTCAGAAGTGCTCAATAAATGATGATGTTATTAATTACTGTTTTTACTGTGGCACATCACTTCCCAGTACTCATCTTCCTCTCTTGGAAAATGGGGACCATGACAGCAGGTACCTTAATGGAATGGTGAACCACTTAATGGCCATGTGACCTTGGGCACGTGACATCACCTCTCTGTGCCTTGGACTCCTTACCGGAAAACATGGGGGTAATATCAGTTCCTACAATTGCTAAGTCATGGAAAAAACCCAAGTGCCCATCAATCCACGAATGGATTAATAAATTGTGGTATATGTACACCATGGAATATTATGCAGCCTTAAAGAAAGATGGAGACTTTACCTTCTTTGTGTTTACATGGATGGAGCTGGAATATATTCTTCTTAGTAAAGTATCTCCAGAATGGAAGAAAAAGTATCCAATGTACTCACCCCTACTATGAAGCTAATTCAGGGCTTTCACATGAATGCTGTAACCCATTTGCAACCTAGGAATAGGGGGAAGGGGGAAAGGGAGGGGAGGGAGGGGGGAGGTGGGTGGAAAGAGGGGGATTGGTGAGAATACACTTGTGGTGCATCTTACAAGGGTATATGTGAAACTTAGTAAATGTGGAATGTAAATGTCTTAACACAATAACTGTGAAATTGCCAGGAAGGCTACGTTAACCAGTGTGATATAAACGTGTCAACCGGTCTGTGAAACTAGTGTATGATGCCCCATGATCATATCAATGTACACAGCTATGATTTAATTAAAATATATATATATATGAATGTCAAGGCTGAACCATATACCATATACCAATTAAACCAGGCTCTCGTGGACTTGAATCCACATATCAAAAAAGCTAACAATTCAATTACTGTTGTTGACATCCCTTTGCCAAATGGAACTATCATATTTTATGTATTCAACTGGTTATAGGAAATAAAATTTTATAATAGAAAATAATAATAATAATATCAGTTCCAGCTTACAGGGCTGCTCTATGAACTAAATCATGTTAAGTACTTAGAAGAGTCTCTGGCACATAGTAAGATCTCAATAAAGGCCAAATAAAAATTATTTTTTAATAGCATTATAATGCTATGTTGCAATATATTGTTATATTAATTTAATTTATTATAATAATGTAGATTATATTATTTTGCAATATAATAATAATAAGTATTATTATCTAATAAAATAACATTCCAAATCTAAAAATCCAAACTCTAAAATGCTCCTAAATCCAGACTTTTTGGGCACCAACTTGATGCTCAGAGGAAGTATAATTGGAGCATTTTGGACTTTCTATTTTCAGATTGGGGATGTTCAACCAGTAAGAGAGAGAGAGAGAGTTTGTGTGTATTGCAAATATTCCAAAATCCTAAAAAAAATCTGAAATCCCAAACATTTCTGGTCCTAAGCCTAAGGGCTGCTCAACCTATAGTTTATCATGAACGAGTAGGGGCTATGGTGATAATTGAGATTATGATTTAATAAGGCCTTGTTACATGGTGGCTATTCTCAGGATCACCATCATCATCCCATCTGACAGTTTGAGGGACAGTGATGCCATTTGGTTTTGGGGACAAAAGGGCCACTGTTTCCTCCCATAAAGGCAGGTGTCCTTCTCTCAGAATATGTGGTATAAGATATTACTCCTTTGATGGAATGAAATGACATCAGTGGGATGCGGGGGAGTGCCCAAGCCCATCTCCCAGCAGGACCGGAGGAAGAAGCTGGTTCCCCTCCAGTCCACTTCTCCAGGGTGAGGAGAGGGGTGTCCTCCACCAGTCCTGACAGTTCTGTAGCTCCCAGAATGTGACTCCAGCTGGCACTTCTGTTCTCTCTTATGCCTGGAATAATTTGTGGCCCCATTTGCAGGAGCAAAGCTCTCGTGATCAACCCTGTTCAGGTCCCGGAAGTAGTGATGCCTGGAAAGTGGTTTAGAAAGGTCAGGTGAGGGCAAAGTCCACAGTGATTTTCTGCGGCCGAGCTAAGTGCCTACTGGAATGGGGAAGCCTTTTAATTTATGATAGTCTTGCCTTGTGAAGGAAAAGATAACACTGCCCTGGAGCAGTTTGATTGCAAAGTAATAAATCCCTTTGTGTCTATAAAATCTACAGACACATCTAGCTCATGTTTCAAAAGGGAAGAATAAAAAAATCTCTGCTAGTTGGAGCACTGGGATTGAACTCATATACCTGAATCTATGAGAGGAACTTCATGGAGAATAAGGAGCTTATAATCATCAGACATTTTTAATTTACAAAGATCTGATCTGAGTCTGCCTGAGATAGCAAGTTCCTAAGCTGTGTGACTTTGAGCAAGTTACTTCATGTCTCCGTGTGTCTCATCTGTACAATGGAAAGAATAATAGTACTAGTTTCTGGGGTTGTTGTAAGGATTAAATGAATTACCAGATGCAGTGCAGTTAGAACAGTGCCTAGGACACAGCCCCACTTGGTAAGGGTTAGTTACTATTACCTTACAGTACAGATTTTTGTTTGGAGATTGGTGATGACTTTCTGCCAGGCACACAGGAAAGCCAATCTGGAGAGCAGCCCTGCTGTTTTGCAACAGAAACCCATAATTGTTTCTCTTTGGTTTTCTAGCTTGGTATTTCCAATGCACACATTTCATCATGCCGTGATTCCCCCCACCCCCTTTTAATCCACCCTTTCAGGCCATGCTTCCAGCAAGGCCATTTGGAATTCTTGAATTCCACAGAGATTTTTCTGGCCACATTAGCTAACAGAGGAACTTTTCAAAACCAAGAGAAGCCTGGATACCATGGGTTAGAAAATCAACTCATTCATTCATTCATTCTACAAATATTTCTTGTGGGCTTACTCTTTGCCAAGTCTCTGTGCCAGGCTCAAGGGGTTCAAAGGGAGTGTGATGTGGCACAGGGGAGCCAGGCCCCGATTTAAGAGCTGTGCATACATTAATCCTTTTAATCCTCACCACATGAGATAGATGCTACTTTCATTCCAAGTATACACATGCAGAAACTGAGGCACAGAGTGGTTGAGTAACCCCAAAGACACACCACAGGTAAATAAAGTCCAGATTCAAATGCAGGTGGCCCGGCTTCAAAGTCTATCCTCTTCCCTTTTTTTTCTCCCCAGTTCTTTAATATGGAAAATATCGAACCTACAAAAAATAGCACAGTGGACATCTCATACCCATCCCAGGGACTCAATAGTTGTTAAAAGCTTGCCACATTTCCTTTATCACTGTCTGCCTCTATGAATTTTTGTAAAACTGGTTGAGAGTTATTGCAGACCTCAGCGTTTGTAGTAGTTATCTATTACTGTGTAACAAATTACCCCCAAAGTTTAATGGCTTAAGAAAACAAATATCTATTATATCATAGCTGCTGTAGGTCAGGAATCTGGGAGCAGCTGAGCTGGGTCCTCTGTGCAGGACCTCTCACAAGGCTATAATCACAGTGTCAGCCAGGGCTGCATTCGAGTCGGGCATGGTGAAGCTCACCCACGTGGCTGGAGGCCTCAGAGCCTTCTCATATAGGTCTCTGCTATCCACATAGCTCTCTTCATAGAGCTGCTCATGACACCTTGGCTGGATTTCCCCAAAGCAAGTGAAAAGAGTGAAAGGAGAGAGGAAGAGAGAAAGAGGAGAGAGAATGAGCAGCCTAGATGGAGGCCATAGTGTCTTATAGCTTAGTATATATCTCAGTATATATCTCATAGGTATATCTCAGTACGACACACCATCACTCGTCCATATTCTATTGTCTACTGGTCACACAGACCAATGCTGGTACGGCCTGGGAGGGGATTACACAGGGGTGTGAAGACCAGGAGACAGAGACCTTTGGAGGGTCTTGAATGCAGGTACCACAGTGTGCATCTCCTAACAGGACCTTCTTCAAAATCACAATACTGTTACCACACTCAGGACATTTACTATTAATACTATACTACTATCCTACATTCACTCTATATTTAGATTTTCCCAATTGTCTCAATAATATCTTTTTTTTTATCAATCTAGATCCATTATTGGCATAAAAACATCTTGATTGTCCTTTTGAGAAACACTCCTTTGCCACTCTCAGTCCGCCTGGCTCAGGAGGAAGCTCATCCCAAGACCCCAGCCTTGGATGGGCCGTGGCTCAAATTCCCGCGTGAATGCATAGCACCTCCCTGGTGACAGTGATTGGTTCAGGGATGGGCACATGACCCAAGTTGAGCCAATCAGAATAATTCCTGGATTTTAGCCCGTGTTGTTAGGGAAACGGTACCGTCCCGCCTCCGGTGGGGTGAGCTTGAAGGTTCTGGCAGCCGTCTTCTCCAACAGCTTGTGTGCTTTCTCTTTCTCTCTCCCTTCCTCTCTCCTGTGCCTCTCTTTGATTGTGCCTGCAAATGAAGTCAACGTGAGGGAAAGCAAAACTGAAAAAGAGAGGACAGATTCCTTGATCAAGCTGTGTCTGAAGCTAACTATCCCTCACGTTTCCAGTTATGTGAGTCAGTATATCTCCTTTTTATTTAAGCCAATTTGAGTTAAATTTCCTGTTATTTGCAACAGAAAGGGTCCTAATGCTTGCATCTTCCAGGGAAAGAGAATGATTTACTGTAAATACCACAAAAACTAATTTGTTTGCAGCAGAAGCTTGCTATGAGAAAGCAGGACTGATATTCTTAGAAATCAGAGTTGTTTGGGGTTCTCTGTAAGAGTCTCAGAAATGATCCATCAAAAACGCTAGCCTTCTTACCTTCTGACAGGTTTGCTTAACCCCTGGAATTCCTCAAGTTTCAATTGTGCCACTTATTACTGTGACAGGTAAGTGATTAAACTTCTCTAAGCAATAGTTTTCTCATTTATAGGACGGATCTATTATTAAGATGTAAATTTGAGAGGACAGTAAAGATAATGTGTGTTAAGGATAGTGATATTACTCAGCATATAGTAAGTGCTCAAGAAAACATAGCCATTTGGCCAGGCACGGTGGCTCATGCCTATAATCCAGCTTTTTGGGAGGCCAAGGAAGAAGGATCCATAAGGCCAGCAATTTAAGACCATCCTGGGCAACATAGTAACACCCCATCTCTACAAAAAATAAAAATAAATGAGTTGGGCACAGTGGTATACACCTGTAGCCCCACCTACTTAGAAGGCTCAGGCAGGAGGATTGCTTCACAGCTACAGTGAGCTAAGATCTTGCCACTGTACTCCAGTCTGGGTGACAGCGCAAGACCCTGTCTCTAAAAATAAAATTAAAATAGCCATTTATAACTATTATTAAGTGAAGGGCCTACTATGTGCCCAACATTGTACAAGAAATATAATAGGCCCTCCTGGTATCTCAGAAATCTTTAGGAATAGGAAAGCCTTGATCTGGCCTTTAAAGATTCACCCAAATTTAAAAACGTAAGTAAATTAACAGAAGAGGATGTCCCTCACAGAGTGGGCAGAAACACAAATCAATAATAGTAATAGCTTGGATTTATTGATCACATACTGCATTCCAGGTGGGCATGTAAGTGCTTCTCACGGGTCAGCTTGTATGATGGCCCTGGAGGTTGGTATCATGATGAACAGTTTTCCAGATAAGGACTCAGAAGCACAAAGAGGTCAAATCATTTGCTCAAGATCGCTTTGGTCCTAAGTGGGGAACCAGGATTCAGGCCCAGGTGTCTAGGTCCAAAGCACTCGTTCTCACCCACCCCGCTGATACTGTATCACTAACAACAGATAAGTGATCACAACAACAGCAATTACTGAGGCCACGGAGCTATGGGCACAGATACAAAACTCTAGGGGATAAGAATTTAAAAGAAGTAGCACAAAGTTCACCCATCTGGCCAGGACTCAGACCCAGGTCTGTCAGGGACCTGCCCCTGAGGGCTTGAATGCTTTGTTCTGTGAGGGTGGCACGGACCAAACACAGGACTCTGGGAGGGGAAGTTAATGGGCCAGCTGAGAGGGGTGGCAAAAGCTCCAGGCAGCTGGTGGCCTTGGGGCTGTGGCCAGCTGTCTCCTGCTGACCAGGCTTGAGCACCCCCAGGCCTCTCGCAGGCAAGACCCCAACAGCTGTCAGAGGGAACAGGGTCTGTTGTATATGGGTGACCTGCAGAGCAGAGCCATTGACCCCAGGGTGAAAGATTTGCCTGCCAGCTCCCCAGCCTCCTGACCAGCCATCTGTCGTGCCATTCTGGATGGTTCCCTTTGGCACGAATGGGGAGACAACTATAAAATGAGCAGTGGGAGACGTGTGGGACACCCCATCTTTCCAAAGCCCAAGCCTGCCAGCTCTGGAGGGTGTATTGACTGAGAAGGCTGGTTTGGGGGACGCTAGCAAGGAGCCCCCCCTTGCTGGATGGTACTGTGGAAATGTCTATGTCTTGGAGTCCCACAGAACTGCATTCTTAACAGCTGCCTGGCATCAGGCAAGTCACCCACCCCATCATGTATCTCTTCTGTAAAGTGGGCACAGCCCAGTCCACAGAGGAGCTGGACGGGTTTGATGAGATAGCTTAGGTTATCCACAAGGTCCAGGAGGGGGTTAAACCGCCAAAGAGAACATCAAACTCCTAAGTCAAGTCCTGGCTCTGCCTCTCCATAGCTGTGTGGCCTAGAGCAGCTTCTTCATCATTCTGGGGCTCAGTCTCTACATCTGTAAAATACAGGTTGTAATAATCTGTCTGCCAAGGCCATTCCAAGAGATTAAACGCTTTACTCTGTGTAACACTGTTAAGAGGGGCAGGTGATCGCTGTGGTTGAGAGCACAGCTGTGTGATGTCAGGCAGGTTACTTCCCCTCTCTGTGCCTCAGCTTCCTCATCTGTGTCATGGAGATATTCACACCCCTACCTCAAAGGCTTGCCCTAAGGATTAGATGAAATATTATAAAAGCCCTTGGAGCTTAGCAGGTGGTGAGTACATGATGGACGATGGTTCTCAATGTTACAAAAGTGCTTATCAATCATGAAGTGGTTGTGACTAGGTCCCTGTTACTAGCTTTTTTTTTCCCCCTATTACTAATGTGCTTCACCAAAAAGAGGGTAGTGGACAAGCTAAGGAAAAGTACCATTTTATAGCAAAAAGACCATCTTGGGGAAAAGATGAGAGATGGGGTAAGGCATCCCCTGACATTTAGGGATATTGTGTGTGTGTGTGTGTAGCTGCATAGTGAATAAACCCAGGCTCAAAGGCAACACATCAAAGGCCTCCAACAATCCACTGTGCAGACATTACTTACTTGGGCCGCCAAGCCAGAGAGGAATTACACACCAGACCCTGGAGCAAGACTCCTTGGTTTGTGCTCCTCTCTGACACTGGCTGCGTGACCTTGGGCAGGACGAACCACTTACCCTCTCCAAGCCAGGTTTGAGGACACCAACACACCCACCTCAGAGGGAAGATTCCCTGACTTAACCTAGGTAGAACAGAAGTTCTCCACTAGGAGCGACTCTGCCCCCAGGGACACATTTGACAGAAGCTGCAGACATTCTTGGTTGTCACACCTGCAGGGGTGTGCACTGCAGGCATCTGGTGAGTAGCGGCCAGAGAGGCTGCCGAACATCCTCAAGTGCACAGGACACACAACCAAGAATGACCCACTCTGAATGTCAGTAGTGTCCACAGAAATCCTGACAGTAAAAGTAAGTGCTCATGTTTGTCAAATGACTAAATGAACTTGCTCTCACCAAGTCTTACCTTCTCTTGGCGGGGAGAGAATACATATACCTCCCAGACTTCTCATGAGATTCGTGAGAAAAATAACTCAAGTGCTTGCTGGGGGCCTCTCCTGGAGCCCAGGAGCTGTGCTTGGCTATTGAATGAATATTATAGCAACAGGGTACAGGGAGTCTCAGATCTGGGCAGAAAAGTTCACTCAGACAAGGGGTGAAGTCTGTAAGTGAAGTTCTCTTTACAGACCAGGGAACCCAGCTTAGAGAGGATAGGGGGCTTGCCTTGCCCAGGGTCACAGAGCTAGGGCTCAGCGTGTTCACCTTCCAGCTTAAACTCTTTTCTCCTTGAAGGATTTCAAGTGTGACATAGACCCTAGAGAAGAGTGACAGGGGCAGCTAGGATCAACTTTGGGGCAGTGTTCCCCCGCACTGATTCCCAAAGCCGTGAGAATATTAAGGGAAACTTAATCCATGTGTTGTTGTCTCATCTGCGTGTAATTCATCAAAATGCTATTCTGTAAAAGAACTTCTCCACGGCCCGAATCCCCCCTTTTTATTTTTATCTGTTCCTGGGCTTTCTCTTTCTTTCCCATCTCTCCCTCTCTCTTCCTTTTCCTCGCACCAGTGCAGGAAGTTGCCAAAAACAAGCAGGGTGGATGCTGAAAGCTCCCGAGGTTAGCCGAGGGGCCTCCCAAAACTGGACCCTGAGCGGGCTCCAGGCCCTCCAAAAATCCTCCCTCCCTGCTGTGTCACCTCTGGCTGGCTCCAGAGAGCCCCACGAATGGCTGAGTCTGAAGAAGGCAAGTGTGTGCCTGATTTCTCCTGGGAAAGGGGGGATGTTGTGGTCCATGCGACCAAGCAAGAAAGGTCCCGTGGGAATGCTCGCGTGCACAGCTCCCCATATGCTATGGGAGATGCTGGCTGCAGCCTTGAGGACAGGGTTGGGTCCTCAAAGGTCTCTTCCCCTCTGACTTCATGGCACGTTTGTAAGGACTGCACGAACTTCAGGCCAGTTGCAGCCTCAGTCTCCTTGTCGGGGCAGTGGGAGGAATGAGGGGGCCTGATCAGAGTTTTGGCATGAGCAGTCAGTGAGGAGGTGGATGCGGAGTGGCCTGGAGCCTGTCACTCAAGGCAGGTGCTTGGGGCATCAGCCACTGATGTCACTGCATCTTCAGGAGACTTCCTAAACCTCAGTACCTTCACCTCCAAGCTGGGGAAAGAAAGCGCATCCGCAGAGAGCACGGTTAGAGGAGTCAGCACTAAAGCCCTGGAGGAACCTGGCCTGCAGGTCGTGCTCTGAAAATGTTCGGTATGTCTGTGTCTCACGTCTTACCTAATCATGCCTGCTGTGTACTGAGAAGAGGTGTCAGGTGAAAAACGAGAAGAGGAGGCTCGGCTCCTGTAGCTCAGCAGCTAGGGCGTCAGCCATGTGCACCAGAACTAGCCGGTTCGAATCCAGCCTGGGCCTGCCAAACAACGAGGACAACTACAACAAAAAAAATCCCGGTGTTGTGGCGGGCACCTGCAGTCCCAGCTACTTGGGAGGCTGAGGCAAGAGAATCGCTTAAGCCCAAGAATCTGAGGTTGCTGTGAGCTATGACGCCAGGGCACTCTACCCGGGGTGACATAGTGAGACTCTGTCTCAAAAAAAAAAAAAAAGAAAGAAAAGAAGAAAGGAGAAGAGGAGAGTCTGAAAGGCAAGGATGCTACATTTACCATCTCCTGACAGCACATTTCATTCTTCAAAAAGAAGAGCATGCCTCCTGCAGTTAGCAGTAGGAAGGTCCCTCTTCTATTTGGGTGGCCTTGGCCTCTGTAGACCTCAGTTTCCTCACCTGGGGATTCCTGTGTCATAGCGGCATCATGGCCTAAGTGAGATCTTTGATATAAAGTGCTCAGAACAGTGCCTGGCATTTCATAAGTGCTATTGAAGAGTTTGTCACATTGAGACAAAGTGGCTGGGCACTCTGTCCATCTGACAGATTTTTGGAAAATTCATGCTCCCTGTTTTTAACCAGCTCTAATATACCTCGGGAAGTGGAGTGAGCTCTCTTGCACCTCAGCCTTTCTGTCCTGTAAAGAGGAATTATTTTGCTTGCCACCTGTGGCGTTCCCACAGACGCCCTGCACAGCGTTTCTAAGCCCTCGGAGCCTGCAGAAACGCAGGCTGCTGTGAACGCTATTACCATAATCCACATTCTCCTGTGCTCTTTGGAGACTTGGGAAGCTTGGGTTTGTTTAGACTTTTCATGACTCCGGTCATCCTTAGGGCATTTGATGATTTTGGACAGGATCCGCCTTTCACCTCTGCGGCCTGCTGGGCCCTTCTGGGCGTGTTGCGAGAAGGGAACACATCATTGCTCGTATCTGCCTAGTCAGCTTTTGTGGCAAGCTTTTGATTCGACGGTTTTGTGCTTGGGTTAGCTTTTCAGGTTAGCTTTTTGGACCTTCTCTTGCATTTTTTCTGCAGAAGGTGGAGGGACTGGGACAATCTGTCCAAGTTGTCAGCTGTTGACTGTGGGGCTGGCAAAGCCTCCTGGTGCAGAAGACACCAAGGTGTCTCAGTCTGCCTTGCAGCTTGGCACTTAGGGTCCTATGTGCCTGGGATGAGGGGACACTCAGAACTCGGTTGGGTCTGGCAAAGACCCTCGGCACTCTTCATGAGAATAAGGGTTGACCTTCTTCCCAGTTGGAGTGAGACATCTTTCCCCAGTTCCTGCTTGTCTCTGAACTTCCTCCTCTGGACTTCACCCACCGGGTCCCTACAGGACCATCAGCCCCTCTGCCCAAACTGGCCATTGTTGTAGGGCTGTTCCCTCCCTACTTCTAGGCTCAAAACCCCAGGAGGTCTTGCCCTTGGAGACAGGGTACATGGCTTTGTGTTTTATTACTATTTATTGTTCTTGTTATTTTAACATTTATGGAGCGCATTTTAGCTGTGAACTCATTTCTTGAGCGTCACTGCGGTCCAAATCTCTCCAGGGTGCAGGGCCAGGGGTTACTTTGATTCTTTTTTTGGCTTTTGCCCTATTTACTTTATTGCAAATATCAGTCTGTTTGGGGCTTCCTTTGTTCTAAGGACTTTTCTGGATATGGCCCTGGATCCACCCTAAGCCTTTAACCACCACTGTTTGAACATGAGCCTGGGTATGAGTGAGGCCATGGAGGCCAGAGGTCAGCAAATATTTTCTGTAAAGGGTCAGAGAGTAAATATTTTAGGGTTTGTGTGCCAGATGGCCTCAGTTGTAACTACTCAACTCCGCTGTCATCACATGAAAGCAGCCATAGACAAAACATGAACAAATAAAACTTTATTTATGAAAGCAGCTAGAATTTAGCCTATGGGCCATGGTTTACTGACCCCCCCTCCCCCCCAATGTACACTCAATAGGGTGTTGTTCTTCTAACAGGAACTTCTCTTTAGTTTTCCCATAGATCTGAAATCTAAGTCCTTCTTACAACAGTTTCAGGGATTGGCAAACTAAGACCCACAGGTCAAATCTGGCCAGTTGCCTGTTTTTGTAAATAAAGTTTTATTGGCACACACCCACACCTATTCCCTTCTGTATTCTCTATGGCTGCTTTCCCGTTACTGTGACGGGGTTGAGTATTTGCAACAAAGACTTCTTGGCCCTCAAAACCTGAAATAATCTGGTCCTTTACAGAAAATTTTTGCTGACCTCTGCCCTAGAGACTCGGAGAATTATTGGCTAAAAACCAATCTTTTTTTCCCTAGGCATGACGAGAACTAAAACTACCCCTTCCTTTCAAATGTGTTAGATGTTATTCTCTGGACTCTTAAGTTTTTTCCAAAGTTCTAGGTCACTGTTTTTAAACACTTTTGACCATGATCCTCAATAAGAAACATATTTTTCTACACCCCTTTAATGCCATACAAAAAATTGCATACACACACATTCTCATTGACTGAAAGTTTCAAGAAGCAATACTTAACCCTTACTACATGTGATGATTTTTTTCTTTTCGAGACAGAATCTCACTATGTCGCCCTCAGTAGAGTGCCATGGCATCACAGCTTACAGCAACCTCAAATTCTTGGGCTTAAATGATTCTCTTGCCTCAGCTGCCCAAGTAGCTGGGACTACAGGCGCCCACCACACACCCGGCTACTTTTTTGTTGCAATTGTCATTGTTGTTTAGCTGGCCTGGGCCAGGTTCAAACCCAACACCCTCGGTGCATGTGGCCAGCACTGTAACCACTATGCTACGGGCACTGAGCCATGTGACCATAATTTTAAACAAGGTGAAGAAGTGGAGTCCTTCTGTGGACACAGAGGGTGAATTTATAATATTCAGTGAACATTATAAATTCCATATTGGTCTAGCCCAGGAGTTGGCGGACTTTTTCTGTAAGGGCCAAAGAGCAAATATTTTCAGTTTTGCTGGCCACCCGGTCTCTGTGACAACTACTTACTTCTGCTGTTTTAGCAGGAAAATATCCATAGACAATGTGTAAACAAATGAGCGTATCTGTGTTCCAATAACTTTATATATAAAGACAGGCAGTAGGCTGGGTTTGGCCCATAGGCTGTGCGTAGCCAACCTTGATCTAACCTAGTTCATTTTTTAAAAACACTGGTCACAGCTCACTACACTGATTTGATGAGCTCCCTGATGGATGTGACTCTACAGTTTGAAAAACATGAATGACATTCAGCTACATAATGGGACGGCCTCATATTTCTTGTCATCACCTTT
This sequence comes from Loris lydekkerianus, assembly GCA_963574355.1. Taxonomy (NCBI): domain Eukaryota; kingdom Metazoa; phylum Chordata; class Mammalia; order Primates; family Lorisidae; genus Loris; species Loris lydekkerianus. Next base: position 11,828 of record CAUYPK010073239.1, on the reverse strand, counting down.
ATCCTCAGTGCCCTGCACAGATTTAGTGCTGAATAAATATTTGAAAGAAGCAATCAAAAACCTTCTCCACCTTTTCTTCCTGTGAAGAGCTAACCTGTCCAAGACACACACATTATTGCTTAATTCTTAAAAGTTTGACCTTCCTTTCCAAGTAATTGTGGATTCTGAACTTAAAGACACAAGTATTACACTCACTCCTCTACCAGTTCTATTTTCGCTCAAGTTTGAGATGTTCACTCCATAAATATAGTGTTGAAGTCTATCCTTGGGGATAGCTCACTATCTGGGCTATTGTATGTATTCATATACCCGTATAGTTACTATTTGTTGTGTCAAGTGATTTATATACACTATCTTTTTTAATTTTCTCAAAAATTGCAGAGGTTGGTGCTAATGTTATTCCCAGTGTGCAGATGAGGGATGTCAGCGCAGGGTAATGTGCCTAATGTCATGCAGCTCGTGATTAGTAGAGACAGGATTGGAGCAGGTGTCTCTCCCCAGGAGGCCACTGCCTCTGGGACATGCCACCACATACCAGGGACCACTCAAGCATATGGTCTTTACATGCTGTAGGTGCCTGCGTATGGAGCTCATGCCTGTAATCCTAGCACTCTGGGAGGCCAAGGCAGGTGAATTGCTTGAGCTTGGGAGTTCGAGACCTGAGCAAGAACAAATAGATAAAAATAGATTTAAAAAAAAAATAGTTTTCTACTAAAAATAGGAAAACTAGCTGGGCGTTGTGGCAGGTGCCTATAATCCCAGGCTGAGGCAAGAGGATCACCTGAGCCCAAGAGATTGAGGTTGCTCTGAGCTATGATGATGTCACAGCACTCTACCCAGGGTGACAGAGTGAGGCTCTGTCTCAATAGGTAAATAAATGAATAAATGCTGTTTGGCAGTGGAGGGGTCCACTTGGAAAGGTCCAGTGTTGTGCTTCATGAAGTGATACCAAACAGGTTCATGACTCAATTCTTTTTACAGGAAAATCTGAAGTTACTGGTTAAGACCCGGAAGTGAGGAGGGTTTTTTAAAATGCTTTTGTATCTCTCCTGCTGAGTGTGAGAATGAGTTGAGCCAAACCTACTCTCACAATCAAGACTCGTAGATATAAATAATAGAAAACACAATTCAGATTGATTTAGCAAGTAGTGGTGATTTAAAGGCTCAAGAGACTGCGAGTCCAGGGTTCTGCCTGCTTCAGGTAGGGCTGGATCAGGGCTGCTGGTGTAGTCAGGACGCTAGTTGCTTTCTGACTCTTGACTTGATTTTGTTCTCCACCTTTTGGCTTTATCCTCAGACTGCATGTGGAGCTGGGTGGTGGGGTAGCTCTGCACTACATTCTTGTAGGCACGCAGTAGGTGCTTGGTAAATCATTATTGAATGAATAGACTGCTCAGAATTGGCTTACAAGCTTGACACTTTGCTTTGGGATTAGGTCGATGACCATTTGAAGGCTTGTGCTTACTTACGTTTAGCACAGAGGTTAAGAGTGGAAGCGCGTTGCTTTGGTTGCAACACCTGGTTGTGCCACTTACTCACTGTGTGACTTTGGGCGAAGATCCCAACCTCATTTCCGCGTCTGCAGCTGCCCTACAGTAGGTACGATCATGGCATATACACATGACACACAAAGACAGGATGACACAAAGAGGCCACGCTGCTTGTGCAAGGTGAGTTGTGGAGCTGGGTGAGCCCCTGGCATTCTGCTTCCAGAAGTTTTTCTCTACTATACGTGCAAAGTGCTTACCACAGCATAAGCACTCAGTAAGCACTCTACAGTGAAAGAGCTATTAATGCCCTCTTGTTGAAAGATGGTAGCAGGACATGGCAAGAGTTTCTCCCAGGAGGACACCCAGGCTTAATGAAGCATGCAGTTGAGCGATATAAAAAATAATCACTTTTCCAGAATCTGGGAGAATGGAATTCTTGTTTCCCATCTGCCCCTAATCTGCTGTGGGAACTTCCAGCTGTGCCCCCTCCCCGACAGAGACTCAGTTTTCATGACCCTAACGAGCAGTCTCCAAGTACCCTCCCAGCTCTGACATCCTAAGATTCTGAAACTTGATGCCCGTGAACTTGAAGATCTTATGGCTGGGCTCTGAGTTCCCAAAATTGCACGTGGTCTGGGGTGTGGGAGCTGGGTGAGGGGCCCGGGGGGTCACCCTGCTGCAGCCACCCCCGCTCCTCCTTCTGGGTCTGCCTCAACTGAGCGGGTGGGAAACTAACAGTGACTTTTCTGGTCCTCCTAGCAGCGAAGTTTCTAGAAGTGATTTAACTTCAGGCAGGCAGGTGCACTTCTTTGGGAGGTGGAGGTTAACCTGGCACTGGCTCGGGCGTCTGCCTGCCTCTGCCACCGAGCACCACACGGAGGACTGTGGATTGTTGTACAGCTTTAGGAGGGGCCCCAAGGACCAGTCCCACCACAGCTGACCCTGAGATAAGCGTTCAAGTGCAAATAATTCATTTAAGAGGTGAGTCCAAGAAACCCTGGGAGGGGAATGATGAAGGAAGCAAAAAGGGAGACAGGTGCCTAGAGTGTGTGATCAAGCAGGTCACTCCTTGGGTGTCTAGGACTTAACCCCGAAAATGGTTTCTAACCCGTGCTATGGAGTTATCCCTCTCCTGGGGCGAGGGAGCCAGAGTATTTATACCTCTTGTACCACAACAGCTCTGATGGCTGTTCAAGGAAAAGAGTTCCAAAATTGCTTTGAAGGGGGCAGCCTAGGCTGTGGTGTCCACGCATAGCTTCCTACGGGGAGCAACTCAAAGATGACTGTACTGATATTCAGCAATGAGGTATAAGCACTTTTTCTAGAATGAGTTTGCAAACTGCCTTGTCTGACCTCACGTGCCAGAGAAAGCACGCAGGCCAAACGTTGCACTGGCTGGCACTTTGAAGTTGGACCGATTTTCATGGAAATGGTATTTCCATGGAAAGGGATGTGGGCAGAGCCATGACAGTCTCTGGTACATAGGGCACAGGGCATCCTGTTCTCTTGTGAGGATTCTGGCAAGTGTGGAAGGTCTCGGGGCTGGAGCATGAGTGGTTTCCTGATGGAGGGACTGGTTCTACACCCCATGGAGTTTCTTGGTCCCAGAAGACGTGGTGGCTGTCTGGTGTAGCTTTGTATTCCCTACCGTTTGTCCCAGTGCCTGCACCCTCAGCCTCCCTGGGAATTCCCGAAGTCATTCACTAGCCTCACTGAATCCCCTCCTGCTTCCACTGGCTATAGCTGTAGGCTTCTGCTTTCTGCAGCTGAATTCTGGCTGATTGTTATCAAGTGTAACCTATATCCTGGGTCTGTTGGACAACCAGAAGAATATTGATCATCCAGGGTTAAAGTTCCCACGGTGGCCCTTTAGGCAGATAGACTGTGCACTTCTGCATTAGGAGCCACAGGGTTGCTGGGTGGCGCACCTGCTCTCCGGGTCACAGGACTTGGATCCTCATCCCTGCTTGTTCGCTAACAGGCTATGGGATCTTGCACAGGTAAATTTCCCTGTCTGGACTTCAATTTCCTAATCCATGGTCCAGGTGGGAGAGCATAGTGAGTGAAAGAGTGGGTTTCAGAATGAGGTGGGCCTGGTTCAACCTCTCAGAGCATAAGTTTCTTCCTTTGTAAAGCAGGGATAATAGGAGACCTGGAGAAAAGTTCCGGAGCACTGCAGCCTCTCGGAAGAAGTCTCCATTCTGCCAGCTTCCTGACACTGTTTCCCACCCACCCTCCCTCTTTCTTTTCTTGTAGTAAGTATTTATTGTGCACCTTTATGCCAGACACTACTACTGATGCTGAAAGTCAACAGGCCTCTATCTTCATGAGTCTCACTTTCTAGGGGACACAGACAGAGAAGAATCAGTTAGCCAAAGGCCCATGCGTGTGTGCCAGGGAGTGAGAAGTGCCATGGAGAGCAGAGCAGCAGGGGGATGTCCTTCAGAGAGTGGGCAGGGAGGTCTCTCAGAGGCCTGAGTCCCATCTGCGAGGGGACCATGCTTGGTGGGGGTGGGCTGGAGGGACTGCAAGGGGGCCAGTGTGAGGGCCCTTGTAGGCCATGCTGGGCCCTTTGAAGGCTCACTGAGCGAGCTAGAAGCTGGCCTCATGCAGCTCCCATTTAGAAGTCAAGGTGAGGAAGTCACAGGTGTGTCCATTCCTGTCCCACACCTTCATTCATCCATTCAGCAAGGACTTGTTGAGCACCTACTTTGTACAGCGCCTACAGCTCTGCCGTCCTTCATGGTAGATAGTTTTCTAGATCCTTTACTGAACAGGACAAGGGAGGGCAGGGACCTACCAAAATGGTGGGAGGGGGACATTTATCTGGAGTTGCTGCAGAGCCCAGAGGCTGTGTGCAAAGGAGAAGCAAAGCCTGGTTCCCTGCACAGGCTCTCTTAGAGCCACCACCCAGAGCTCTTCTTCCTAAGGGCAGTGAGCCCAAGGAGCGGGGTTGAGTCCTGTGAGTCCAGCCCCATGACAACACCCCTCGGGACAGGTGGGCCCCCCCACTCACTCAACAAGCAAGGGCCTCCCAAGGATGAATTTACATAAGAGGTTGCATTCCCAGTTACTTTAAGATGCAAAACATAGGGCATTTGTCCTGGCGATCACAGGTAAAGGAGGATCCCTGTATGTCTAAATGCACAGAAAATGAGACTCCGTGAGATATTTCTGTTTCACTCTGGTCTCCCCCTCTCCTGGCTCATAGAGTTCAATTTCCAACTGTCGTCCCACTCTGAGACACCCACTATTTGAAGTGTGGAAAATCTGTTTTTTGGGGTTTTTTTTTATATTTTAGTTTTATAATTTCTAATATTCAAACTTGGGAGGGGGAATCCTTGGGTAGTCCTAACAGCTCATCTTTGCATGAGACTCAGTGTGTGCTGCTATTGGATGTGTTATGGACACTCATTCGTTTAATCTGCACGGTGACCCTTGGAGCAGGGGTCCTGTTAACCTCACTATACCCATGGGGATGTCGGAGTCTAGGGCTCAGAAGCTCCCCAGTTAACACAGCTGGCAGGAGACAGCCAGAAGTTGTGTCTGCCCAGAGCCCACACTGTATTAACCCAGGTATGGTGCTCAGCCCTAAGGAATATGATACCGTCATAGGAAGTGTTTGTGAAAAACTTGGGGCGTGGTTATATTTTCCTGTTCAGTGGAAAGGCAGCATCAACAGAGAAGATAGAGTGAAGGCACTAAACATAAATGTATATAGGGACAAGCAGGGGTGGGGTAGGGGAAACTTCCCAAAATACTGGCCTACAGCAGGGCTTGAGAATCTCAACAGCACTGACATTTGGGGCCCAAACATTCTCCTCTGCGGGACACCCCTCCCCCATGCATTTTAGGATGTTTAGCAGCCTCTCTGGCCTCTACTCGCTAGATGCCAGTAGTGACATTCATCCAGTTGTGACAAGCTGAAATGTCTCTGGACATGGCCCAGTGTCTCCTGGGGAGTAAAATCACCCCAGCTGAGAACCACCAACTTAGATGCTAAGATCATAGGTGGCATTGTTCCTTCCTTTTTCTTTTCTGTGGTTTCTAAGTTTCCTTTAATGGGCATGGATCAAGCAAATAAGTTGGAACAAAGAAGATCTCATGAGGAGTGACCAAGACCTTCCAGTGAATTTCCAGTACACTTAGCCTTACTGGAACCTGCAAGGTGTTGTGTTCTCCTGTCCCTGCTGCCCTTACATTTGCCACATTCCAACCACACTATTATTCTCTCTGTTCTTCAGACACAGTCAGCTCATTCTGACCTCAGGGCCTTTGCACATGCTGCTGTGTTTATGCTCTGTCCTTTCCCTCTTCACATCACTTGCTCATCCACTTCAAATGTGTATTCAGACATCACCTCTTCCCAGAGATCTCCCTGGTCACCCTGTCTTGAGTGTTTATGTGTGGCCTTGTCTATTGTCCGTCTCCCCCACCAGAGTGTCATCTCCAGGAGGGCTAAGACTTCGTTTGATTTATTACCCCATCCCCCAATCCTAAAACAATGCTTGACACATCGTAGAAGTTCGATAAATATTTATGGAAGCAGGGAAAGAGAGAGGGAGGAAGGAAAGGGAGCAGTTAAGAAAAATAAAATCAGTAAATTCAGGAGCTGACAGTAAAGGAGCCACCTCCCAACCCACACAGCTGTGTTTCTCCCTAAATTCCGATTCATTTTGACTTGTGGTTCATGGACAAAAGATTTGTGTAGCAAACAGGCTCCCGGCAGCTCCCTCTCTTTGAGGGCACACGTTAATGTGCTCTTCATGCCTTCTCTCTCCACAAATGCCATGCTGGTGAGTGGCCCGGTGTGGCAATGTTAAGACAACAGCAAAGACGCACACATACACGTTCCTTCCTCCGAGCCAAGCAACTGGAGAAACCCTGTGAGTTGTTCCTCAAAGACCAGGAAGCCCCGAGAGCCACCTCGCCTCGTGGTCTCCTTCTGGCCTCAACAGAGCTGTGAGTCACAGCAACCCTGAACCGGATCCGAAGGGAAACAGGTCTGCTAACACTCAGTTCTTACTCCAAGGCATGTACAGTGCCCAGGGGAGGCTGGGCTGGTGGTCTGAGGCAGAAACTTTTTGGCAGAGGACTTCCATTAGGTTTTTTGTTTGTTTGTTTGCCTTGATTTTGAGGGTGCGGAAGCACTCACAGCACCCGTGGTCACTCTAAGGTCAGCGTGGAGTGTTGGCATTTCCTGTAAGCATTTTCCCAGCTTAAGCTGATTTCCTGGCACTTGCTGGGGGAGCAGAGGCAGATGCGTTCTTCCTTTTCTTTTCTTTTTCTTCTTTTGCTGCATTATTCATTTTCTTCCACATGTGTTCATGCAGTCCCTAAGTCATTTAACAAACATCTACTTTGTGTCCCTCACACGGGGAGTTTAGGGACTCTGAAGAGGTATAAAAACCACTGTCAACAGATGCCCCTCACCAGCAACCTCCCACACACTGGGGTTCAGTTTTATTGGGACTTTTTTGCCTTTATTGCTTTTATTTTTAATTATAGAGGTAATGAACCTGCTCATCATAAAACAGTAAAATGATATTGAAGTGTACTAAGTAAAAAGTGGGTCTCTTCTGCCAGTTAGATATGTATCCTCACGGATGTGTTTTAATAAATACACAAATCATCCTGTAAACTCAGATTGTTTTAACAAAAGTGAGATCGGACTTCACACACTGCAGCTTACCATTTCCACTTTTATATTGTGGCCATCTTTTCAAGGTAGCACATCTAGGTCTTATCTGCCTTGCTACTGATAGTCGTTCACATTGTATGTGCACTATAATCTTCATTTTTTCTATGTTGATCACCTGGTAGAGAGATCGGTAAAGGGCCAGGTGGAAAATATTCATGGCTTTGCAAGCCACACAGTCTCCACTGCAGCTACTCAACTCTGCCATTGTAGCGTGAAAGCAGCCGCAGACAGTGTGTAAACAGAGGGCATGGCTGTGTGCCAATAAAACTTTATTTGTAAAATCAGACAGTGCCAATCCCTGACCTTTTTGTCTTCCACATTTCCCTCCACACCCTTGTGTGCCTCAACATGTGTATTTAGGTTTGGCATTTGGTTTAGGTTTTGTGGGGGCACAGGTGGCAGGAAGAATCAGTTTTTTTTAAATAATGTACTTTAACTGCTTAAAATTTTGTTTTCCCCTGAATGCTATTCAGGGAAATGCTGCCAGAATGACTGGTATAACCTTTACTTGTTGTTTTCCATGGTTGCATAAAATTCCAGCAAATGAGTAGACTGTCTGTGTTGATTAAGGTAATGCTAGCTGCTGTAACAAGTAAACCCTCTTGTCTCAGGGCTTAACATAATCATAGTTGATTTATCTCCTAAAGATCAATAATAGTGTCCCTAGTAGATGGGTGTCCTTCATGTGGTCAGCCAGGGACCCAGGCTCCTTCTATTGTGTGGCTCTTTCTCCCTCTGATGCCTCAGAGGCAAGTCCAGTCAGCAGGTAGAGAATGGTGCAATGTTAGATGTATTTATGGGCAGACATACACACTGTGCACATATCTTCAGCTCATGGTTCATTGGCCAGAACTCAGCCCCTCTCTGCACTTAACTGTAAGGGAAGCTAGGAAATACAGTCACATCTGTGTTGAGGAAGAAAAGCAGCTGGATTTGGGTGAGGACATAAGCATCTGTAGAATTCAGTGACTTAGTGGAGGTAACGGAGTTACAACAGGACCTGGCTCATAAGAAGCACCCGCTAAATGCCACCCTTGTCATTATAAACATGCATTTTTGTACTCTTCTATGATGCTGTAATGCTCTTGGGATCTATTATGGGCTCTTTGCCCCTGCAGAGAGCTGTATTTCTACCTCTTCCTTTGAATTGCTCACTAAATAGCAAGACTATCATTTGTTCAAAATCATTAAAATATGGCTATAAATGTCAATCAATAATAAGTGCAGTAAGCTGAATAATGGCCCCAAAGACTTCAGGTTCTTAGCACTAGAAACTGCAAATGTGACTTTATGTGGCAAAGACTTTGTAGATGTGATTTAAGTTAAAGATTTTAAATGGGGAAGTGATCCTGTGTTATCTGGGATGGCCCCAAATGAGATTATAGGTGTTCTTATGAGAGAGAGTCAGAAGGAGATTTTACACACACACACACACACACACACACACACACAAGAACGCAATATGCAGGCAGAGGAGAGAGAGATTTAAAGATGTTAGCCTTGAAGTTTGGAGTGATGCGGCCACAGATCAAGGAGTGCTGGCAGCCACTGTTTCTGGAAAAGGAGAGAAATGGATCCTTCCTGAGAACCTTCGGAGGGAGCATGGCCCTGCCCACGTCTTGATTTTGGCTCAGTGATACAGAGTTCAGACTTCTGGCCTCCAGAGCTGCAAGAGGATAAATTTCCGTTGTTTTAAGTGGACTGGGTTTGAACTGGAGCTCTGGAGCTCTCTTATGAATAAAATACATGAGCACTTCAACTTGAAAGTTGTCGCAAACCATATTCCCTGCTCTCCCCACCAATTTTATTCCTGGTGGATGTGAGTTCTCCTATCCACTCAGGGCTCACACTGGGAATCTTGAAGACTTGCTGGTCTCCCCCCAGCCCTCTCCTCCTGCATCCAGAGGAGAGCTGAAGACTGTCACATGGCTTAGAAATAATTTTTGACATACCCCAAAATTTTATTCTTACTCTCATAATCTTAGTACAGCATCGACATGTTTTGCTTACACTAGAACTTCAGTCCATGAAACAGACTGAACCTCCAGCCCGCACCTGGGTCTCCCTGCATGCCACCTGCCACCATGCTGCCTGGGGACAGTTTTCCAAAGTTGTTTCTCTGCCCAAGAACTGGCCAAAGCTTGCAAATACCCTCATTTATCTAATCAACTCACCCACCGTGGGGATCATTCAGGCAGGAAGACAAGAGATGCCTGGTTACAATAAAACTTGGTGATTTTTTATGAATCTGAGCCTATGTTTTCTATAATTATATAAAAACTATGTTTTTCATTGATGACTAATGTGAAGATAGTGGAGCCTAGAAGACAGACTGATTATAGAAATGCACCCTCACTAGTTTTTGTTATTTTTTACCTTTTTGGTAAAGATTTACTGACTTATTTCCTGAGTGCCAGATACTATCTGGAGTACTTTAATTTATTTAATCTTCCCAACAGCAGTAAGGACAGGAGAGCTTTATGATTCCCGCAGACAGATGAAGGAACCAAGGCACAGTGCGGTTATGTGACTCACCCATGGTCGTGTGGCAGGCTCCAGTAGTCTGGCCCTTAAACCCTAAGCTCTAGTACAGGGTTGGGCAAACCTCGTCTCATGGGCCAAATCCATCCCACTGCCTGTTTTTATAAATAAAGTTTTATTAGAACATGGTCATCTTGTTTGTGGATAGGTAGCAGCTTTCACACATCGGCAACAAAGTTAAGAAATTATAGAAGAGATAGTGTCACCCACAAAGCCTAAAATGTTTACTATCTGGCCCTTTACAGAAAACATCTTCCAATCCCTGCCCTAGACCCTTCCCTAATTACCATCCTGCCATCCAAGCTATGGGACTCCCATACCTGCTGGACTCAGAGTATATTTTGAAGAGTTTTAAATACCTTCCCAGAAGGTGCTTTGGAGGTACCCCGAGAAAGCTAACTGCTCACCTCCTCAGGGTTTCATGGAGGTTTGGCCTAAGACTGGGCCAGTCCTATTACCAAAAAGGTAAAAAATAACAAAAGCTAGTGAGGGTGCAGAGAAAGGGGAACTCTTATATACTGTGGGTGGGAAGGTAAATTAGATAGTTACCCTGTAGAACAGGATGGAGGTTCCTCAGGAAAGTAAAAATAGAACTACCATGTGATCCAGCAATCCCATGATTTATCCAAACAAAGGAAATGGTTATATGGAAGAGATATCCACTCCCCTATGTTTTTCGCAGCACTGTTCACAATAGCCAAAATGTGGAATCAACCTAACTGTTGATCAGTGGAGGAATGGATAAAGAAAATGTGGTATATATACACAATGGAATACTATTCACATATGAAAGAAAAAATTCTGTTATTCACGGCAACATGGATGAGCTTGGAGGACTTCATATTAAGTGAAATAAGCCAGGAACAGGAAGAAAAATTCCACATGATCTAATGCATGTGGAAGCTTAAAAAGTGGGTCTCAGAGCTGTAGAGGGCAGAATTGGGGGCCACTCGGGGCTGGGAGGGCAGGGAGGGGAAGCCAGGGGTTGGTTAATGGAGACAAAACTATCCCTAGTTAGGAGGAATACCTTCTAGGGTTCTCCAACACTGTAGGGTGACTATAACTAACAATTTATTGTGTGTTTTCAAATAAGTATTATAGAAGAAATGATAAATGTTTGAGGTGATGGATATGCTAATCACCGGGACCTGATCGTTACACATTGTATACGCATGCCAAAATTCATGTTGTATCCCATAAATACATACTATTATTATGGGTCAAAAGTCTATTTTATTATTATGGGTCAAAAGTCTATTTTCAGAAATATTGCTATAGTTGACATGGGTGCAGGCACCCTCCTCAGCCCTGGGGGAAAGGCACAGGGACATAAAGAAATCTAAGACACTTTCCCCACAGTTTACTAATTCTTGACAAAATCTGGTATGTTTTCCACAGTGGGAGCATAAACTAGGTATCACCTCTTACATGAAGCCTTCCCTGATTGCTCCAGGCCGAGTACGTGTGGGATTCCTCTGGGCCCCACAGAGCCCCACCTGACCTCACCACATCCTACCATGTGGCAAAGTCTGATTTCCCCTTGACACTCCTGTAGCAGATGCTATCAGGGCCCTGCCCGCATGCCCACTCTTACCACTTCAGTGCACAGCTAGGGGGAGGGTTTCCAGCTGTCAACAGCTGCACCCCTTTGCCTAATGGCCTTCTCTGGCCACCAGAGGACCCACTTGGCCTGCCTGTCTGCCTGCATTGCAAGTCACAAGGGCGGAAGAATGAATGCCTCTGTCCTCCCACTCCCACCCCTACCCCACCCCAGATTCGGCCTGCAGCCAATGTCTGACAGGAGTGGGTGTGTAGATACCCCAGCCTGCCCCACCACACCGCCACCTGGGATGACTCTGAGCTGTGTGTTCTACACTGGTTCCCAATGAGCCCCAGCAGGGCTGAGCACCCGTTGCCCACAGTGGTAACCTGCCTGAGAACATGCCTGGTATTGGCCCCTCCTCTGTCTCTCCTCACTTCCTCTGTCCCCAACAGGATCATCTCCCAAATAAACCACCTGCCCTGGAATCCTCATCTCAGTGTCTGCTTCTAGGGAACCCTCCCCAGGTTGGTGTCCTCTCCCATCCTTTCTGGGG
>CAUYPK010073238.1:0-27983 GCA_963574355.1 Loris lydekkerianus | reverse complement strand
TGAGCTGAAGCACCGCCCCCTCAAGCAGACGGCAGGAGACGACTGGAGACTACGTGCATTTGATTAGGTGTGCGCGCACCGAATCAAATAACCTGTATGACCCGAGTATAAGCCGAGTTCGGGTTTTTCGGCACAAATTTTCGGCACAAAAACTCGGCTTATACTCGAGTATATAGGTACTTCTTAGGAAAGCCCTGTGAAATAAACATAGCAGACTTCAGGACCTTACTTTTACAGATAAAAATCCCAAGTCCAGGAAGAGACATTGACTATCTCTGGTCACCCTGTGAGGCAGAGAGCAGAGACGAGATGCAGGGCTTTTAAGTCAACCTCATCTAGTTCTTCTTGCATTTGCACATACATACATACACACAAGCACACATACACAAACACACACATCCTCAGAGTGGTAGCTGCCTGGAATGTGCTAGATTTCATTCCTAGCCTCCAGCAGGCCACAGGGCTTTGGCAGACACAGATAACATCCCAGCAGATATGTTATCCCAAACTACTGAACATTTGATGTCCACATCTTTAGTCTTTTCATTTATAAAAATTACAGTGATAGCATCATTGGAGATAAAAGGGCAAGTGTGATCACAGAAACTAATTAGTGAACAATTAATAATTCAGAACTGTAATAAAACTGTTTTTATAGACAAGAGCTTTCCTGGAAATGATCCCCAAGCTGAAACTATCCTCCTAACGGAGATGTCTTCACCGCAGCAAAGATAATTGTCATTAACAAGGGCCTGGAAGACTCTGCATTTGAGAAGTTTCCAAGCACTAACTGAAGGTCTCTTAGGTACTGGCAGACTGTGGAATGCTGCTATGTTAATTTCATTGTTTTCCCACTATTTCACTGAGAACTTGAACTGGCTTTACATCAACTTTTTATCTTTAATGATGATTCTCCATTTATACATCTTTACATAAATTTTATCAGGGGAAAAAAAAAAAAAACATCAGCAGGATTTTTTTCTGAAAAATTCTTACATCAATTACTAGAGGGTGAGTGGATTCAATTTTGCATTGTTTATTTCCAAAAACTCCAACATTACAAAATACCTTTTGCCTAGATACTTCTTTCCAAATGTTAAATTTTATCATTGATGTGACCATAAAGAAAGAAGATAAGTGTGGGAAATCTGGCTGTCTGTAAAGACATATGGTATATTCTTATCCACACCCAGGACAAATAATGTTTTTCAAAACACTTTCATTTCCATTGATTAATTCAATTCTCATAGTCCCTTGAGAGTAAGGAGATTCACTTACTGACAAACAGGGACTGAGACTAAAATAGGCTCAGCATTTACTCAGGGTAAAAGGGAGTGAAATGGTGTAGCTGGACTTGAATGTGGTTTCTGTCTTCTGCTCATATGTTCCTTGCACCTCCCAACCTCTACTTGCCCAGTTCCCTGCAGCTTTCTTTCACTAGAAACCCCTTACTCTTGTAGTTTGGGAGAGAAGTTTCCAAGTTTCATGAATGGCTGTTTCTCCACAAATACCTTCTCTTTACCTTAATACCATTCTCATAGATGTTGGGACATTTTTACCAAATTAATCGAAAGGGAAGTAGTGCAGAGGATAAATAGAATTTAGAGGTGTCCTGCCTTACCCTCAGATTTCAAATCCCCAGGATACTTAAGCTATTCAATTTCCCCTTTCTCCTTGCCAGCCTTGATCACAAGGCAATATTCAATATCAATTACTTTTCAGTGATATGTGATATCTCACACACACACAGACACACACACACGGTAAGTTACTCCTCTTTTCAGAAGTATTTGCATTCTAAAGCAGACTCCTTATGTAGGAAGGAAAGACTCTGTCTAAAGATTGGGAAAATATCAGACATCAGTCAGGTAATGCTTTGGCCTATATGTTAAAGATGAACCATTTTACATTGGCAGTTTTTCCTAAAATTATACAACAGATGAAGTTCAAGTTTTAAGAGTCTAAGTAACTTGCTCAAGGTTATGAAGCTGGTAATAAAAACTTGTAAAAGTGAGTTTAGAGGATGAAGGTAAACAAGATGCATAGGTAGGTAAAGAAGACACTGTGAGTTCCCAACCAAACATCTACTTCTACTTACTTCCTTTAAAAAATAAAAGTAAAATAAATATGAAAATTTATTCATAATTTTTTTTCCAGGAATGTCATCTTCTCCATGCTGCTATGCGTTTCAAGGAAGACTGGCTTCATTCAGAGTCCAGTTTAATATAATCTGATAGTGGCCCCCTTTCTTGTGATTGATTTATGATTGGGTATATAATATATAATGCAATTCTTTCTGATGAAATTTGTGAAGTCTTCTAAGGGTAGAGTAGTAGGAGTTTCTCAATGAGTTGTTCTCACTCTTAAAGAAAGATGACAGAAGTAGTTTTATATTCTTTTTTCTTCCTCTTACCTATGGCTGTTGTGTCTAGTCAGGGTGCTTGGAACAATGGCAATTCTCTTGCTTATAGCCCAAAGGAACATAGTAACATTTAAGAAAGAAAAAGCCTTCAGAACTACATAGAAAACAAGCTAAATCCTTGAACATTATATACGTGAAGGTGACATTTTTTAAGTTTCTTGGTATATCAGATAGAAGATTTCTTATTATTAAAGTCAATTGAGTCCATGCATTCTATTACTACTAGTGAGGGCACCTTAAAAGTGCTCTGCTGTTTTGTAAGATTATTTTGCTGGCAGAACACAACATAATGATTCTTGAATAGATGAAAGGCAGAAAATATTTTGTTACTTACAGGTCTGAATGAGGGAAGGCTGCCAATGAGGGGCACATAAAGGGTAGACCTGGGGACAGGGTTGGAGCAATAGTGGGCAATTTATGAATGGCAAGAAGAATGGGATTAGCTTTCACAGGCTCCTTGTACATTGGGCAATTTGAATAACTTTTCTGGCTGGGACATAGGTGCACTGCAGGTGCCCCAAGCCCAGTAATACTGTGATTCTTGCAGACTCTTAATGGTAACACCTTGCTGAGCTTGGCTAAGATAGAGGGACGTCCCTAGATTACCAAGCAAAGTCTCTTATGAAGAGCAGGCATGAGGCAGCAGGTCCCCCACAGCCTGGTGAACATTCAGGGAATGAACCACCAATTGCTTCTCCTCCATTCCCAAAACAAGCATATTCCTTTCTTCATGCTCCCTCTGCCAGAAGTCACATAGCTCTTTGTCTAGTTAATTTTTAAGAACTATGTAAAGATCTTTGTGACCTTTCCCTTCTTACTTCTTATCATATGTTAACAAAGTTGAATAGAAACCACTAACATAGTTCTTTGTCTAGTTAACTATGCAGAAATACTTGTAATCTTTCCCTTCTTACTTCTTATCATCTGTTAATAAAGTTGAATAGAAACTATTAACAAGATGATTTGTCTTTATTCAAATCATTTACATTTTCCAATCATACTGTAAGATGAAAAATATGTCTTTTGTTTTCTATGCTACTTCACCCCAGACAACTCAGTGCAGATACTAAAAAATAAAGCTGATTTTATGCTTTAATGCTGGCTGCAGCCATCAGCTCAGTCAGACCTCCTGATCCCATCTTTTGTCTCTGACTCTTGTGCTGTATTTTTCTCAATCCCCACCAACTCCACTCTTGTTCGCTCCCCTTCCCCACACTGGTTTGGTATCATCTCTTATTCTCTTTCCAGTACTAATGCAGTGGCAGTGACCAAAGACTAGACCACAACATTCAATTCTTTTTTCACGTCTGGAAAGCCTTCTCAAGGACAGTTCAAACAAGACTAGACTGTGAAGATGAAAATAAATAACTCTTTAATGTTTCAGACATTGACGAATATCCACAATCATCAAGAACATCCAGGAAAACATGATCCCACCAAATAAACTAAGTAATGTACCAGTGACCAATCCTGAAGTGATCAAAATAGGTAACCATTCAGACAAAGAAATAAAAATAGCTGCCTATAGAAGCTTAGTGAACTTCAAGACAACACAGGGAAGGAATTTAGAAGCCTAACAGAACATTTTAACAAGGTTTGGAATAATAAAAAAAGCAGAAATTCTAGAATTTAAGAATTCCATTGACAAGCTGAGAAATGCATCAGAGATTCTCAACACCAGAATTGACGAAGCAGAAGAAAGAATTTATGAGCTTGAAGACAGGGTGTTTGAAAATACATAGTCAGAAGGGAATAAAGAAAAAAAGAAAAAAAAAGAAAAAAAAAAAAAGAATGAAGCAAGCCTACAAGATAAAGAAAATAGCCTCAAAAAAGAAAACCTAAAGTTCTTTGCCTTAAACAGGAAGAAGAGAGAGAGACATTAGGGTAGAAATTTTATTCAAAGAAATGACAGCAGAGAGCTGTCTAAACTCAGAAAAAAATACCAGTATTCAGGCGCATGAAGGTTACAGAACACCAAGCAGATTTAACCCAAAAAAGGCTACCTATAGGTATTTATTATTCAAGCTCCCAAAAGTCATGGATAAAGCCAAGATCCTAAGCAAAACAAGAACAAAGAGACAAATAACATATAAAGGAATTCTAATACATCAGGTGTAGATCTCTTAGTGGAAACCTTATAGGCCAGGAAAGAGGGGCATGATATATCAAAGTGCTGAAAGAAACAAACCTTAATCCAAGAGTATTATATGCTGCAAAAAATATCCTTCAAACTTAAAGGAGAAATAAAGATCTTCCCAGACAAATAAAAGATGAATGGTTTTATGAACTCCAGATCAGCCCATACTCTCTGTACTGGGCTGCTGGAGTTGGGGAAGGAGTGATATGGTCACTGCTTGGTGTCACCCTGTCACCCCTAAAGGCAGCCCAGTCTCATCCAAACCAAGTGATAACTATTATCTGCTATCTCTGAAGTTTGTCCAAAGCCCAAGACTCGGTACTCAGCAGGTGGTAAAACCTGCCAGGACTGGGTCCTTCCCTGCAAGTTTCATTTTGGCCCAGGATGGGTCCAGAAATACCATCCAGGAATGAAGGCCTGAACTCAGGGGCTGCGACAAACTTTTTACTTTATGTTACTGAGGCTGAACTGGTACTCAGGTGGCAAAACAAAGTCCTCTAAACTTTTCCCTTTCCTTTCCTCAGGTGGAAAGAAGACTCACCCTGAGCAGCTTCCTGGAGTTGGGGCTGGGGTGACACGGGTATTGGTTTGGCAGCAACTGCTGGTATCTTGCTGAGTCACATGCACCCCAAGTCCATGGATGGGAGCATGGACTTAAAAAAGACCAAGGACTGCAGCCTTTGTGTTCTGGCTGCTTTATTAATTTAGTCCATGTTTCAGGCTGTTTTGGCCAGCCCCTAGTGGGGCTGGTGGAACTCACATTTCAGAATGACGTATATCCCACAGGCCAGGCTGCTTAAAATATTCCTTCTGTGGGCACTGGCAGAGTTCTGCCCTGTGCTACATTCTTCTGTGCCAAGGTGGCTCTGAATTTTAATGAGAAGTCCTACAGTCACTTTATTTTCTAGCTCGCAGGCCCATATATTCTCTCTCCACTTGGGCAAAAGGGTGGGGGCATAGGCAATGCAAGACTGTCTTTTCTGCCCTCCCAGTGACTTCTGTGCTTCTTGATATAATGTTAAAACCAGGTAAGATTGCTCACCTGAATTTTGGTTCTTCTGAAGGTGCTTGCTTGCATAGATAGTTGTGGAATTTGGCATTTATACAGCGGGACTGTCACTGGAGGTTTCTTGACTCCATTTTCAGGTACTAGCTAGAGGTTGGTCAGGTGCTGTTCTTGACCAGCCAAGTCTACACCCAAACTGTCAGGGTTCAGGCAGTTGTCTGAATTCTCCATTCCCAGTGTACTCTTGGCCAAAGAATAACCAGACCCACCAAAGCAAGACAAGTAGGAAACAAAATTTACCAAGGAAGAGCAACATAGGTTCACAGAGCAAGATACAAGGTTGGACATTCAGGTTTGTGAACTCATCCTAGGAAGAGCGCCACATACCTCATTGCTGATTATCACTATGGTCACCTTTGAAGTACTACTACCTTGGGAAGCTATACACTGACATCAGTGCCTAGCCCACCCTTCAGAGCAATTTTGGAACACTTTTTCTGGAATGGCATCAGAGCTCTCATTGTTCATGTTTCACAATTAAGTTCCTGAACTCATCCTAGGAAAAAGTGCTTGTCCAAAGTCATATGGCAACACTGAGCATTTCTTCTGTATGCCTCCAGGGAGCCATAGGCAGACCTAAGAGGTCCCTGAAGGTCATGGGCTCAGAGCATGCACATACACGCTACACACACACTCACTCTACGTGCATGGCAGTCACTTTTCAGGGAAGAATTTTGAATGCTTGGTATCCAGAAACCACCACTTCTAATCCATTCCTGAGAATAGCAAGAGGCAGTATAAGGAGAAGCCATACTTAATACTGCCAGGATTGAAGCTACAACCTAAGATCTTGACGCCTGCAAGCAAAGAAATACACCCAGGCTCAGCACACACTAGTATTGCTCATAAAATGGAGCTACATAAATCCACCACCCTTCAATAAGTCTCAAATCCCTGGCTTTCTGAAGCTGCTTTACAAAGCTATCTTCTAAAACATAAATGATGGTCTCATTTTTATTGGAAGATTAAGATAAGAGATAAGTTCAAAACCTCCTAAAATCTCCCGGAGGTGCAGACACATTGGAGACAGTGCATCAAAAAAGAAGGACGCTGAAGTATAAGAAATAGGAATAGGTGTATCAATGGGAAGAGAAAATCAAGGCGATTGATCCTAAAGCTTTTTATGGCTCAGATCTTATAGGCTGTGGAATTACCTTTTCAAACCATTTTAAAGATGTGTTCTCTTGGGATAATCATTCAAATTCAGTTTGCCTGAAAGCAAAGAGAGGGTCTGAAAACTCTATAGATATATACTAAGAATCTACTATAGATTTTAAGAATAAAAATATTATTTTCATTGCCTTCTTCAAATAGTATTTCAGGATTTGTGTGTGCTGCTGGGAAGGACACTATAGATAAGTCACTACTAAAGTTTTGAGACCAACTGTGTTATGGCCCATTATTTCACTTTAAAGAAATACAGTTGACAATGTCTTTTCTGATTCAGAAGTGCAAGTTTTAACTTGATCAGCTTATTGGTGTTGCTGGGAGAGCTTCATTTGTTTTCATCCACGTAGATTTTATGTTTGATGATTTTTGTGTATCTCTAGAGTGTTGTAATGACTCATGGATGTGAAAAATAAGGTCAGCTAAGCTCATTTCTTTAAGAGACTTATAAAACAAGATAGTCACTGTCCCAGGTGAAATCAACCAGGAAAAATATATTTGATGCTATGTTCCTGGTACATCATGAAGTGAAAGGATGGCAATGAAACAATGCTGGCCAGCACACTCTGTGGCCAGGTCACTGGTGAGGTCAGTAGTTATAGTAGCATCACCTTCTCCAGATGGACAATCTCTCAGAATCTCACCCCACCACCTGGGCTCTCTCATTGCACCTTGTGGTCATCTCATCACTACAGCATACTACCCACCATGGCCCCTTGGGCTGCCTGGTGGGGTTCTCAGTAAAGTATCCTGAACTGGACACATATTGGGGAGTTGTGTTTTTCTAGCAAATTTTGATCACCATACTATTGTGATATCTGTGTGTATGTAGTATGAAATGTGAAAGGAGACTGGCACATTTGAGTCCTGACTTTGTATAGGACTCAATTCAAGAGGGTGTAGAGTTGTGTTATGATAAGAGGTAAAAATTTGTGACATTGAAACAGAATAAAGTTGTTGGGCTTTTGTGGGGCCCAAACACAGGAACTTGGCTGCGTCACATTTATTCATTTCCTCATTAACTCATTAGTTCAGCATTTATTGAGCATGTTTTGGGCATGATGCTGCCTTTATGGACTACAAAATCCATAAATGACCACCTTGACATTGAATAAGCAGTAATAAGAGTGATGCAGGATGTGGGAAGGAAACAAAGTACTAAAGGAGTATCATGTTTGTGAAGGCAGAGCATCATGTCACCAGACGAACAAGCAAAAATAAATGTAACAGAGATCTAGAGACAAGAGAAGAGGGCTAGAAAAAAAAATCAAAAAGGAATAGCAGGTTCTGACCACTTTAGGAAATGGTAAAGACTATTTGGGCTGATTTTATAGTTTGAATTCTTAGAAATGGTCAGAGTATGAATCCAAAGAGGACGAAACATTCCCAGAAGCCAATTTTCAGGCAAACATTTTCTTGTTTACATTTTGTGTCCCTTTTAAATTTAGGAAAGGTTATAAAGGAATACTTCAGAGACCTTCTAAATACATGTCTTTTGGGCTGGACATCGGTGACATGATTTTAAATTGATTTATAAAAAAAAAAGGTTTGGTTGATCCATATTAATTTTCTCAAGTGATTGTAAAACTAAATCCAGAGTCCTGATAAGTAAGTTAAAAAAAAAATAAAACTTTTAGAACAGCTCAGTTATGTGAAATTCCATATAGCATAAAAGATCTAAAAAGCCCCTAGAACTATGTTTTTACAAAAGCCCTTAAGCTTAATTGGAAACCCAAGTAAAGACTAAAAATTTGCAACAAGTGCCGTGCTGATGGAGCGGTGCAGCCATGGTCAGCAGAGGGGTTCATTAATCGTGGAGAGGATCTGATCTCCTAAAGGAAAAAAGCACTGCATCTGGGTGGCTTAGGCTCCCACCTGGCTCTGAGACATGTTAACTATATAATTTCAATTTTCTCTCCTTGGATATTGGTTTTCCTGACGATAAAATGAATGTGATAATAGCTGTCCTATATACCTCTCCAGGGAATTTCACATGGCTCTTATATTTGAGTCAGGACATTAATTTGTGGAAAAAATATAACTTGACTATCTTTAGTAGTCTTTCTCTGATTCTATCATTTTTAGATATGTACTCTAATGTACAACATGTAGAGAAAACCTAAAAAAAAATAATCAAACACAGGGCTTTATATTATTTGTGTCTCTCTGCGGGTGCCCTTAGACAGAGAAGAGCAATTCTAAATCTCACTTGAGTATAGTTTTGACTGAAGTGTAAACTTTGAAATCAAATCAGTTGTCATAATCCTTAGATCCCAGTGGCTTAATGGCTGAATTTCTTGGGAACTGATGGCAGACCGACGAGTCATATTAGCTCAAGGTTACAGGACTGAGCAAATTCCCCTGACTGCTTACTGGCCTTGACCCTTCTCCTCAACTGTGAGACTAATGCTATTGAAAGATCAAAGAATAATTTGATTTCATTAGATATCTAACATGGCTGCACTCAGCTAATGTCAATTTTATGACTATAACAAAGGATTCTGCCATTGGCTTGAGGCTGCTACTCATTCGTCCAAGATACAAGGTCTCATATCATTTTGATATACCATACCAAAATATCTCCCCCACCCCAGTCTTACTAAAAAATTTTATGTCCTCAAAATTTTGTTAAGATATTTTCTCCTGCTAATATGTGCTTATATCACCTGGGTGTGTAAGGAGAGGGGGTAGCATGTTGCCTCTGCTCTACTAACATTCACACAGTTCTGAAGGGCACAATGACTACCTTCCCTTTGGAAGCATTCTATAATATCTGAAGGCCAGTGAGGGCAGAGGAGGAATAGGTCCATGTCAGAAGGACGCCCTGGGGGTGAGGGGAAAGATGTGCAAAGTAGACCTAAGGAAACTGCCTGTAGGGGCTTCAGTATGAGGACAGTATGAGAAATCTTCACGGAAAGAGAAAAGAGTTGGAGGGAGAAGGAAAGGACAGCAAAGTAAAAATTCTCCATCAGAATGTTACAGCAATACTAAGCCAAATAAAATATATAATTTAGATCCCATTTAATTTAGCAATTGGATCCAGAGCCTGCCATAAAAGATCTCTTGTTAGGAAGACAGCACCACACACAACCCCTCATAACAGGCCAAGGTAAAAGATAGGTAGGAGCTCAGAGGAGGGATAGGAAGGGGGCATGTTTTCAAGGAACAAAGGAGATAGCACCCCTGAGAAGACTGTGGGATGGGCACGTCCGATCATGAGAAGGATGTTGTGAACTAGCGAAGAGGGCTGAAGTTGATGGACTTATAAAACAGTTCAGATGACTGGTAACAGAGTGTCAGCTCTCACAACCAGCTCTTTCTCTCACTAGATGTGTGAATTTGGGGGGTCAGGAAAACTCCCTGTGTCTTAGTGTCCTCTTTTTCAATATGAGCATTAGCAATTGCTATTGTGGACATGATTTGGATTAAATTCCAGTGCCTAGGATGTAGGAAGTGCTCGTGGTGCATGATGTTCATGATGACGATGGTAAACACAGTTCACTTATGTACCCACAAAGGCAGAGTTTGTCCAGAGTATGTTGGATTGGGGAGCAGTAAAGACAGTAGAGAGTGAAAAGGTAGCCCTACTGAAACAGGCCTTGCTACAAACTGGGTGGTTTAAAACACATAAATTATTCTCTCACAGTTCTGGAAGCCAGAAGTCTGAAATCAAAGTAGTGGCAGGAGCCTGGTCTCTCCAAAAGCTCTAGGGAAGTTCCTGACCCTTTTATTTTTCTACCTTCTTGGGGCAGCATAATTGTAATCTTTGCCTCTGTGTGCCTATATCTCTGCATCTAAATTTTCTTTTCTTCTAAGGGCACTAATTTTAGGGATGAAGGGTCCACCCTAATCCAGCATAAATTCATTTTAATTTGGTTACAACTGCAAAGACCGTATTTCCAATTAAGTTCACACTAACAGGTTTGGGGTAGAATTTTGAAGTGGGAACTTCAGTGCAGTGCCTGAATGTTTGGTTAAAGATTTGGGGCTTCAAATAATAGGCACATTGCTTACTGCCTTGCATCCATCCCTTAAGTGCAATGGCTCTGTTCCAGGAGAGAGCAACATAAATGGGCATCAGCCTTACCACATGCTTGGGAATAAGTATGCAGATGTTTAGGAGCCAACTATAAATAACTCAGTGTGAGAAGGAAAGACACAGAATACAAATTGCTTGTTTAGATTGTGAGCAGGTGCTAGAGAAGAGAAAGGTGTGAGCAGGAAGATAATGAGTGAGTGGGGGGCAGGCCCCGGGGAACCTGGAAGCAGGCCATGTCCGCCGGTGGCATGCCCTACACCAGCACGCAATGTGTTCTCTGCATGTCGGGTGGGATTCCCAGCACCTGTCCTCATTACTGTCCCCCCACGAGTCTGGATCTCAGCTGTCCCTGATAATTCAGGGACTCTTGACTAGGATGAGCTTAAGGCATCCCCCCGCCACCCCCACACTTGGGAGAGGGGATGTCTCTGTGCTCTAACCTAGAGGTCTCAAAGTCTTGAGAAGCTTAAGGAAGTGATTGCTATTGGCAAAGTAGGATTCTTGGGAGGTGTTTTAGCCACCTGCCTCCCAAACTCTCTAAAAACAAGTCCACAATGAGGCTACTTGCTTTTCCCTTCTGTAAGAATAGCTGGGCATAGTCTTCATGCTCCTCTCAGTGCTTACATTCTAGAAAAGTGAAAGCTCTGGGCAGGTTGGTGCAGGCTTCCTCAGGGGCCAGAAAACATGGGAATGCTCCAAGGATGGAAACCACTAGCCAGAGGCTCTGCATATAAAACAGCTTCTAGCAGGTAATGGCCTCAGTACAGGGTAATTAAAGAATTAGTGGTTATGTGTGTCATTCAATGCCTTGTGAGTTTTCATGTTCATCTAGATGAGTTCCCTTAGCATGAACTTCAGCCTGTGCTGGGCTAGGGAAGATCAAGGTGCTACCAGCTGTCCACTCTCAGAGGAACATGTAAACCAAGAGTGGGTCGGGGTTGGGTGAAGAGTAAAGCAAAAGAAGAAATTTAAGATACTGAGGGGAGGCAGTTTACATATGGTGTCAGCCAAGTGATGATTTTAATACCGAGGGGAGGCAGTTTACACAGGGTGTCAGGCCAGTCAGAGCTATGGAATGTGGGCAAAACAAGCTGAAGACTCAGAGCTTGTACATGCAACTGAGTGGCAAGTCAGCTGAAGGGGAAGGTGGAGGGTGAAAGGCAACATGAACTTTCAGTCCCTCCTGGAGCTCCTTGGCAGCCTCGAAGGACACATTCCACCACCCAGAGAGGGGACAAGAAGAAACCATCATGTACGTGGCTGGACAAATGTAGAGCCCTGGGAAATTAGGGCTCCTCACAGAACACTCAGTTTAAATTAAAAGGGAATTTGAACCTATTGTTCACGGTAGTGGGAATTAGTTCTGTTCCACATTTCACAACATACACTAATACCTAACATTTTTGCCAACAGAAGACTCTCTTCTCTCGTGGTATCATACCCTTCAACTAGACCACTATTTGACCACCTGCCACCTACCCATCTCAATGACCCAGCCACCCACAGTCCCTTTCAGCCATCATCCAGCTGGTCCCAGCTCAGTAACCTAAAAGGGCGTGGGAAAACAGAGCTGACATGGGCTTTTCCTATGCCTCCTTCCCTCCTTGAGGTGCCCTTGTGAATGTATGTCTGGCATTGTCTGCAACCTACTTAAAACAGGAATTAACTAGGTCCCCTCTCTTCACTCAGTCCCACCCTCACATAGCCCTAAATTAACCCCTATCATCATTCAGTTGGTCTACTGTCACTACAGCTTTGGACATCTCTTTCCCTGAAACCCTCTGTACTCTCACTTCTTGTAAAACTGACTTTGGCCCAGGTTGTCACATCTAGATCAGCAGTTCTGAACCTTGGTTTCACTTTAGAATCATCTGGATACCTTTTAACAAATAAATTTTCAGATCTCACCCTCCAGAAATTATTATTTAATCAGTCCTACCCAGGACTAGGGCATGAGTAGTTTTTAAAGCTCCCTAAAATATTCTCAATACCAATGCTAGCTAGCTCGGAGCCTTACTCCCCTTCCTTCTTTCCCGTCTAGAACAGATGTCATGCCATGGGTGACACGAGTTACAGTCCCTCATTCCCATGATCATCTACTCCCTGTGCCTGGCCTTCTGCCCTGTAAAGCTGGGGAAGCACATGACTGGGACGTAACCCTCAAGACTCATGTAAGCAATCAAAGGACAGAAATACAGGGTTGTGGCAGAGAAATGCTAAAATTCAAAGCAGGAGTAGCCTGTCCAAAACAGGCCTGCGGTCCGAGGTAGGTGAGAACAGGCCCCAGTACTGTTTTCTGAACAATGCAGTGTAAACTGAGAAGCCAACTGGTACATCTGTGACTGTGGGATCTTCCTACATAGTGCAGGTGTGGGTATGCCTGCACACCAAGCCCGCCAGGTTTACTTGGTGGGTTGGGCTGCAGGGACTAAAGGTCTGACAGACTCTGCCCCTCATAACTCTCACCTCCCTCTGCTATTAGCTTTGCCTACGGCTTTCTCAGTAACCTATCCAGAGACTACCTTCCAGAGAACTCCTTAAACTTCCCTGCTTTTGCCTCTAATACCAACAGATCCTATCAAATGGACCCAGTTCCTCAACAGGGGGTCTCCGCTGGGGAATGGAGTATGGCCTGGTTTTGTCTATCTTCTCTTTAGCTCCCGTGAAGTGTGGTCCTATTGCACAGGCATTGGAAGGAGAAGCAGACACCACCCCCTTGTGCTGTCCTCAGCTTCTGTTCTTCCCAGCTATGGAGAAATCTTTCCATTTCATCCACAACCCCAGGCATTAAAAATTGCAGACTCCAAAGTTCTAAGAACTAGTTATCAAAACAATTCAGGAAAAAAAAAAAAAAATACCATGAGTGAAGCACTGCGTTGCTGACTTGAGAGCAAAATACATAGATGCTTGATTATTACTGAGATTGATTTGGTTGAGATGTAGTAGTTATTTTGAGACATGTGGTCACAGTAGAACAGCATATAATCATGGGATTGTCTGAGCGTTAAGCCATATTTTATCTAAATACGTGTCATGAAGCGTCTCAGTTCTGCCACAGTTCTTTTTATGAATCCTTATTCCCCAGAACAATGAGTGTTTGTCACTGGAATATGGGTTAGAAGTTCTTAGGAAAAAACAGTAATTTCATCCACATGAATTGTTGTTGAAATAACCCACAAAGTACATGAATAAAAGACAAATATAAGAGCATAATAATAAAGGCCACATTTACATACATATCAGAAACTAAGAAGAATATCTTTTAACCTTAGACAATAGAGGCACTGAAAAATAAAATAAAATAATAAATAAAAAGTTGCTAACACTTCTGGAGGTAGGCAAGCAATAAGAAAATAGGAAAAGGGTGGTACCTGTGGCTCAGTGGGTAGGGCACCGGCCCCATATACCGTGAGTGGCGGGTTTGAACTTGGCCCCAGCCAAACTGCAACAAAAAAATAGCCGGGCTTTGTGGCAGGCACCTGTAGTCCCAGCTACTCGGGAGACTGAGGCAAGAGAATTCCTAAGCCCAAGAGCTAGAGGTTGCTGTGAGCTGTGACACTACAGCACTCTACTGAGGGCAAAAAAGACTCCATCTCTTAAAAAAATAAAAATAAAAAAAAAACAGAAATGAGGAGTAAACCCCAGCAAACAGCATACGAAGTAAAAGCCATACATGTAAAAATATCATGAAAGGTGAAAGGGGATCCTTTTAGGAACTATCACTTAAGTTTTTCTCTCTTTGGGGACAGGGCTATTGAGACATCACTAGTATTATAGACAATAACTTTTACACTTGCTTCTGAGATGTATTTCATAATTTAAAAAGAGAAGCAAGCAGCTTGGCGCTTGTAGCTCAGTGGCTAGGGCACTGGCCACAGATATTGAAGCTGGCAGGTTCAAACCTGGCCTGGGCCTGCCAAACAACGATGACTACAACAACAGCAACAAAATCAAAAAATAGCCAGGCGTTGTGGCAGGTGCCTGTAGTCCCAGCTACTTGGGAGGTTGAGGCAAGTCAATCACTTAAGCCCAAAAGTTTGAGGTTGCTGTGACCTGTGATGCCACAGCACTCTACCAAGGGTGACATAGTGAGACTCTGTCTCAAAAAATAATAATAATAATTTAAAAATAACAAAAGAGAAGCAAGCATGGCATGGAAAAAACACTTTCTAAGTGGTTGACAATCCCACAAAGCTAAAGATACCAAAGTAAGTTCTGTCTGCTATTTAATTTCAGGAATTATTTGGTAGTTAACAAGTAAGCTTTTCTTTTTTTTATTTTCTTAATTCATTGATCTTGAATGGGGATTGGCATTGCAGGCATATCATTATATAATAATTTTATAAAAACTTACACACTCCCCATTTCTCACTTGACTGTGTACATTAGTCAGCTTCAGGATAGCACAGATCCTGGATCGCAGTGAGAAACAAACTCCTGGGGGACATCTGAAGGCATTTCTACCACTCAAGAACGAAAATGTACCAATGTTCTGATGATTTGAAAGTATTTCTCTTTCAAAATTGATTCACTGCTCTAAAAGGAAAGAAAAAGCATGCTTTTATTTTCAACAAGTCATAAGAGGACATTTGCTCTGTGAATGAGAGCAGGCCAACAACTTGAGAAGGCCAAGGTGAAGAATAATTATGAGAATTTTAAAAGAAATACAGTAGATAAATTTTAAAACTGAAAATGGATTCTTTGAATACCCAGAAATGTAAGTTCTTATATAAGCAGAAAACAGAAATGAAACTTCTGTTAGAAAAGATAATAAGACATATTCAAGTGACACCATCAACATTTAATAGTTTTTCCTATAACAGTGAACTCTGAACACCACTGAAGGAGCAGGGGCAATCAGTATAGAAATATTGAAGACATTCTCAATTTAAGCAAGACTGTGGGCTCAAACTGAGAATATTCATCATGTTCCAGGCAAGCCTAAATAGGTTCTGGTACAACTTTAAATTTAATCAATGAAAGATGATTCCTACACAAATCCAGAAAATTTGTGTAAACAAAATATCTCAAAAGATAAACAAAACAAAATATGCTTACTAAAATAAATTAATCTAGTTGCAATTCTACCTCAATAAGCAGAACAATTAAATGGAGGAATATATACAAAGCTTTGAAGGACACAGTTTATGAATCAGAAACTCTGCATCTAGCCAATATTTTATTCCTATGTGCATAACATAGAAAGAAATTATGACATAAAGACACAGAATATTTCACCCAAGTCCTCTTGCTAAACAGCTACGCAGATATCTCCTCTAGAATTCACAGAATCAAAATAAAGTACTCAAAAAAAGGGACTTTCAATATAGAGAAAACCTATTGGTGAGTATTAAAAACAGTAAAAAAATTACCTAATTGTTTAAAGTATACCTATGACAATAAAAAACAAGTCATCTAATTATAATACAAAATGAATAATGGGCCTAAATAAACTTTAGGATTCAATTTTTTTTAAACATATCTCCAGAGATAGTTTTTTGAGAATTTTAAAATATGTATAGGGGTCATTTTGTATTTTGTTTTTTGCTTTTATTATTATTTTAATTGGCATGTAATTGTAACTACTTATGGGTACAATGTACATTGATACTTCAATGTGTATAATGTATAACAATCAAATCAGGGTATTTAGCATATTCATCACCTCAAATATATGTCTTCTCTGTGCTGGGAAAATTCAAAATATGCTCTTTAGCTACTTGAAAATACATAATAATTATTAATTTTATAGTCACTCTACAGTTCTGCAGAACACTAGAATTTATTCCCCCTATCTAGCTGTACTTTTGTATCTGTTAAGCAACCTCTGGCTATCTTTTTAAGAAGATAAAGAAATAAGGAATAATAAAGATAAAGTTACTTCAACATCATGAAACTAAGTTAATAGGAGCAGAATTTGTCATGTTTGTCAGATATTGTACAGAAGCTGGAAAGGAATTCATAACCACGGTGGAGTCTGGGGATAGGCCATGCAATGAACCTCTAAGTAAGAATACTTCCAGTTTCACCGTTTAGACTAGGAACATCCTGAGAGCAGGGCCTCTCAGGATGAGAAGGCTCATATGCAAATTACAGACAGTAGTTTAAGATAGAGTCCAGGCTAATATAAATTATGTAATTCACAAAGTGATGAAAGAAGAAGGGAGGGTAGAAAAGTGAAGGAGGGCAGCAAGGAAAGGTCAGTATTGTTAACAGACTTAAAAGAGACGGTGAACCTTTGGTATGATTTAAAATGATAATGTGGTCTGGCAAGGGAAGTGCTCTCCACTTCCTAAATGACCTAAATGACTGTTGTTTTGGAGGTCATTTAGGAAGTGGAGAGCACTTCCTACCTATCTTCAGTAGCAACTGGAAAAAGGTTCCCTTGATCACAGTATTCTTGTTAGTTGATTAAAGTAAAACTAAAAACAATCTGCAGACTTTGATTGCCTGTTTAGGGCTGCTGAGCCCAGGCCCTGCCCCATATTTCCCATACACTTGAGATTTTCGTGCTTTCCAAACTTATGGTCCTTAGCTACTGTCACATGCACTCAACCCACCCCCATTCAGGTACCTATTGTCCACTCTAACCTCTGCTTTCTTACCTGCCAGGTTCTTACCTAACCCCACTCAAACCCCAGAAGTTAGGAAGCCAAGATGACCCAGAAGTAAGTTGGTTAATAGACCAAGCTTTTGGAAATTAACAATGTTATCTGATCCCATTTTTCTGGACTCTTCTCTCCAGGGACACCCCTTCCCCCAGTTACCTCAGGATACCTCCCTGAAATGAAATTCTCCCTATAAACACAGCTTCATGAATATAGTTAATAGAAATGCAAAGTATCGTATCATCCCACCTGAAGAGGATGTCGGAGCCTGGATGCCAGGCCAACAGCCCCAACCCAGGAAACTGTCAGGACACGGATCACTATACATTTTCGCTCTGGGTATGTTTCGTTCAGGTCTCGGGTGCCGAAGCACCTTAGAAGTCACAGTCAGTATTAGCAGGAGCAAGCATCTCAGCAGCAATCTGTCAGTCTTAGTCAAAGCAGCCTCTACTAGCAGCTCCTGAGGCTATTTATAGAAGCAATACACCTCAGGTGTGGAGACTGCTGTGCAATAATATCTGTGTTCTCGTCTCGTGCTCTTACATGCTCTGTAACGAGAGACCGACGATGTTAAATCCCTTCCCCAGTCCCTTATTACCAAGATGATTCTTTTCAGGTGTCTCCTACAGAGGAACATACCAAGGTCTAATGGGGCATGAGCCTTTTCCAAGGACTCACACCAAAAATCAATGAGTAAGACAGAAGTTGAGATAACATCATCGTTCTCAATATGATTTAGTAAAAATGTGTCCATCCTCTCTATGCCTTTAATGTAGTAATTAGGCTACCTGATGAATTTGTCTTTTCTGAGGAAAGACAAATTGACTTTCTTTATTTTCTTCCATGTAAAACGTGTATTTTTAACCTAGGCCTTTTGAAAATTCTCTATGTGTTTTTAGGTCAATCCAAGAAAGCACTTCTAATGTCAAAAGTCTATACCTAAGACCTATGGTAAACACTAAGTCTACCTAACTCCATACGGACTGAATGCCTCATCTATATCCCCATAAATGGTGGGGCTTCTCTCATCTGTTGAGCAAAAATACCTAGATGATGTGAAAGCAAGAAACAGGAAGAAAGTAAGCAAATTCTGCATGCCTCTAGAAGTTTGCCGGAGTCAACTCAGGAACTCTGGACCTTGGAAAACCAAGTCTGGAACTGGTCCTTTTCCTGGAAAGTAATATAAGTTGACAGAAAGTCAAAGGCACAAGCATTAGACAATGAATGAGGAAGTCAGTCACATTAAAGAGAAGTCAAGAAGAAACATTCCAATAAGCTGCAAACAAAACTATATCTGAAGAGCAGCATCTGAAGGATGAGGAGAAAATGAGCAAGTTACTTCCTTCCTTTTATTTTTCATTTTAATCATGAGGAATATGCACTGTGTTTAAATTGAAATTAGGATTGAGACCTAGGCTTGGGTAAGGCAATTTATCTCATGCACCAAGTCAGGAACATTTAGAGTGATTGTCTAAGGGCCGTGGAGAAGGACTTCTCTGGGCTCCTTCCAAGCATGTGGGGTGATTAACTGTGACTGCCTTGGGGTGCATGAAAGGAATGAGGCATGCTTGCAATATGAGTGCATGTGAAACATCACTGTCACACCCAGCCTTTAGAAAACACATAGTTAAGAGTCCTCCACTGAGGACAAGAACACCCCTTTACAGACGATTTTACTCCTGACAATGACCTTGTTATGTGTCTGTCTACTCCTACCTGTTTGAATTCTGGATTTTCTGGCTCTTTGCCCTCCAGTTTTACACTTTGACTGAGAGGTTCTCCCAAGGTCAAACCACTCATACTTGAGTCTTTGTCCTGATTCTAAGAGAAACCCCTTTCTCTCTATTACTAGTATTAATTTCCCTATTGTAGTACACTGTGGTGTTCTTTTGTTAGCTGCCGTATCTCCTCTCCCTGGAATCTATAATTGTACGAATCTTAGTAAGAAGCTGTGCCCCCACCTCTCCATGGAGTCCAGGACACTGGCATCTAAGCCAGGCTAAGCCAACCGGATGCCCCTACCTAGGTCTGCAAGGCTTGATTAAACAATACAATGAAAGGCCAATTTAGAATTCCTTCAAAGAGGAAATGT
Organism: Loris lydekkerianus; assembly: GCA_963574355.1. Classification (NCBI taxonomy): domain Eukaryota; kingdom Metazoa; phylum Chordata; class Mammalia; order Primates; family Lorisidae; genus Loris; species Loris lydekkerianus. The sequence continues at coordinate 8,452 of CAUYPK010073238.1, read as the reverse complement.
GTGGTGGCACAGCAGGGCTTTCCAGTTGTGATGATGATCAATAGAGGCCCCGCCACTGGTGAGATGAGCAGCATTGTGGGGTTTGACCTCAGCAGTTGCCCATTTCCAAGCCTGCTTCTCCAGCCTTCCCACTGGTTCTATAAATACTGTGATAGCTTTCTAATAAAGACTTACTCTGTTTTAGTTAACTAGAATTTATTTTGCTTATACAGGCCAAAGGGTCACGGGTGTCAGATCAAATCTTTGCTTCTTTGATATTTCCCCCTCAGGAACATTCCTCTGCAGGAAAGCCTTTGAGGCAACCTGTTCTGGTTGTGGTATATGTGTGTCTGTGATTGACCTTATATAGGAAAAAAAAAATGGACATCATTATCGCAACAACTTATCCACTGCCTGAAATGCAAACTGGTAGTTTAGAAGACTGCATGTTATATACCCTCAGGATGTACACATTAGTGGGTGAGGGGCTCTTCTACAAATGGAAATTTACCCTGGAAGGGAGTACAATGTGACCTAAAAGTTGTACCCTCATATTAGTTTGAATAAAAAAAAATAAATAAATTTTTAAAAATAGAAAAGATTTTGCCACTGAAAGACTTCCTTCTACCATTTGACAACCCTAGAGAAGTCACCTAAACTTTTTTAATCTAAATATCCTCATCTGTAAAATGGAAAATTTATTAACTCATTCATTTAACAAGTATTTATTAAGTAACTACCGCCTGCTCTGCATTAAGAAAATAATAATGAATCAGAAAAAATAGAGTTTTTAATCAATGTGAAGTTTAAACTTTTGGTGGTGAAAAACAAAAAATCACATTATTTGATAATTACAAGTTGTTCTAGTAAGAACATAAATATGTCTTAATGGGGTTCTGATTTATTTAAGGAGGTAGGAAAAATTTATCTGAAAAAGAAATGTTTGTGCTAAGGACTACAAAGTTGGTAGTGAGGCAGCTGAGTTACAAGAATGTATGTATGTGTGCATCCACGTATGTGCACACATGCTTGTGTATAGAGTATAGGGAGAGATAAGTTGAGGTAGAAAGCAGGCTATTCATAGTGCATGTGGTGGTATGTGAGAGCCCGGAATATCAAGGAACTGAAGGAAAGCCAGTGGGCTTCTAGTGCAAAGGTTTTTAATTGTGAAATTAGACTGGAGGGTGAATGAAATCTGAGTAGATATGATGTAACAGTCTTGTCAGGGGCATCAAAATATTTTACCTGGTGGGTATATTAGACCTTTTTTTTTCCTTCTCCTTCTCTGGCATCTCTGGAATAATTGGAGAGGGTAGAACAAAATGTAATGATGATGAGATTATAGCAACTCATTTCAATATTTATGCAAGGGAGGATCACAGCTTTGCTCAGGGTAAGGACTACAAAAATGAAAATATTTTGGAGTAGTAAAATCGACAGTACATGGTAATGAACAAAGCTAGATAGTAAGGAAGATGGGAAAGATGATTCCTTAATATCTGCATCGATAGACAGATGGCTAGACCTTTCATTACCTGAGGAGAGGACCCTGGAAGAAGGCCTGCTTTGAGGGGAAGTTCATGAGTTGAGCTTTAGCACATTGATTGTGAGATGCTATTGAGATTCCCAAAACCAGATGGTGAAGAAGCCTCTAGGTAGAGAAGATTTGGAAATTATTCACACACAGAAGTTGTATGAATCCACAAATATTGTTAAAATATGTAGGAAGAGAGAAAAGAATGAGATGTTACAGGACTGAACCTTGAAAAGTTACAACATTAAAAAAAGATGAATAGAAAAAGTTGACAAAGAACACTAACAGTGACCTAGAAATCGAGGAGAGCACCAAGGAGATCATTACCACAGAATGCAAGAAAAGAATGTTTCAAGGGGAGTAAATAGAGTATTGAATGCTGCCAAGAAGTTAAGAGACGTGAAGACTAAAAAAGTCCCATTGGAATCAGGCACCATAGCAAGAACCAATATCAGAGGAGCAATACCAAATTGCAGGGTATTGTTACCATACAGCACCTGATGAACAAGGTCTGACAATTAAGTTCATAAACTAGTCCTAGAAAGAGTGCTTTGAAAGGTGGACTAGATACTGGCATAAATGCATAGCTTCCCAAGCAGAGCACTTCAGAAGTGAATGTAATGATATTCAGTGATGAGGGATGTAGCACTTTTTCTATAAAGTTAATTGTCTTTTATCTTCAGGTAAATAAAAAAAGTCATTGGGGGACCAGATTAGGTGGGTAGAGGGTGTTTTAATGTAGTTATTTGTTTCATGGCTAAAAAAATCCCTCATAGACAGTGCTGTATGAGTTGGTGTATTGTTGTGCAAGAACCATGAGTTTTGGCAAAAAGTTCAGTTCGTTTTTCTTTTCTTCTAACGTTTTCACACAGACTTTTAAAAAAGATTAGCAATGTAATTGTGACTCTTCATTTGGACTAATAGAACTTTTCTTGGTCATGAAGAATTGGCTGGCTTCCATTGTGCACTTGGATGCTTTATTTCAGGGTTGTACTGGTACACCACATTTCATCATCGGTGATAACACAGCCCAAAACATTGTCTTTCCTCTCTAGAAGGTCTTGGCAAACTTTGAGTGTCCTTTGCTTTTGTTCATGGGTGAGCTCCTTCAGGACCAGTTTTGTATACTTTCCTCATACCAAAATTTTCAGTTAAGATTTTCCTAACTGTTTCTATATTGATTCTGTTCACTTGGTCTATTATGCTTCTTACAGTCAGCCAACAATTTTGACACATAACATAATGAATTTTTGCAATGTTTTTGTTAGTCCGCTCATTACTGGCTGCTATAACCTCTCTTCATTAGTGATACTTTCTGTCCCCTACGAAAAACATTTAATCCATTTGTACACTGCCATTTTCTTCATGGCATTGTCCCCATAAACTCAGACTACCATATCTCTGATTTCACTTCCACTACTGCCAAGTTTAACAAGAAATTGAATATTTGTTCATTGTTCTTATTTAAGCTCTGACGTTCTTGTGATAGCACACAAAAACGTACAATAACGAATGTCACACAGCAAGACATCACCACGTGTTGACGTGAACACAGCTATGATACACTGATATACCAAGGTTATGACACCTTACCTTTTGTACAGTGCTGCCAATGTAAATGAATGGTGGCAAGTTTGCAAACTTAATTATCAGACCTTCGTATGCAGTCAAAAGTCAAAGTGAAGAGAATTCTCAAAATAATGAGTCTTTATACTATTATGATTCTTTATAATCTTCATGAGTTTTTATGATGTAAGTTATCACAGTTAATACATTTTAACACAATAAATCCACAGATTGACACACATGTGATTTATACTTTGCAGATGATGAAAATGTGGCCCAGGAAGTTTATGTGACTTGCTGAATGCTCATAGATTCAGGGACAAGGCTTAAGTCTAAGAATCTTGTTTCTAACTTCAGTTGATGTAAAGAAAAAAGGAACTCAGGAAGTTTTATCACAAACATGACTCTTTGGTATAAAGAAAATTTTGAACTAAAGGCCCTTAGAGATCAATAGGCCCTTGGAATGGGTTTTCCCTCTATCTGCATAAACAAGATAGACCCATCAAAAAGAACAATTGACTTCCCTTCTCCTCCCTGTTATCTCAATATATTGCAGGAAAGAAGAACAAGAATGCAACCAGATCTGGCCCAAATCATTTTAAATATAATACTTGTATCTCAGATGAATTTATAAAATATCAATGTTTCTCCCCCACTCATTCTCCCAACTATCTATTCATACTCTGTAGCAACCATTTATTGCCCCTATGAAGAATTTCTAATCTCTAATCTCTACTGTATTTCTAATCTCTACTATCCCTCTAAAAGGAGGTATAAAAAATTTCTATATCACAATGGGATATTGGGTAATCACTATGTGACTCCTCCCCTGTCCCTGGTAAATAAACCCCTCACTCTTATTAATCTGCTTTATTGTGAGTTGATTTTTCAACCAACCTTCTGGGGAAGGGCAAGTTTCTCCTTACCCCTATAAGAGAGAGTGCTGCCTCAGGCTGCCTGATTTATAGCATGAAAAGAAATCTTTGAAAAGAAAAATAAAATAATGCCACTCATGCTCCTACCTGCAGCTTTTCTGGCTTGGAAGACTGAACTCAAAACTATACAAGATGATTTCAGGTGCTCTCAAAAGAAGTTTTTCTCCAAATAAAATGTTTTCTATTCGTTTTTTTTTTTTTTTTGGTCATTTGTTTTTTCTTTCTCTAGGGTCATCTGAGTCTGCTGATAGTCTTGCTTTACACTGACTGTCATAACTCTTTTGAAGACTACTGCTCAATCCTGGACATCACATTGTCATGGGAAACTACAGAGAAAGCAAAGGACAGTGACAGGGATAGGGAATGTGTAATTTATAGAAGAAAAGACCCAGAGGGACCATATTATTATTTTCAATATCTGCAGGGTATACTAAACAGGCCATGTTCTGTTTATCATGAGTAGGTGCTGATGGGAAAATGTTTCAGTTTATGTGTGTGTGTAACAAAGATAAACACTTTCTAGGCATGGGTACTATTTAATGTCACATAATGACTCCAGAAATCATATTGTTCCTATCAGGAGATGATTAAGGAGAAACCAAATGCACATATTTACCACCTACTCTGAGTATGGACAGCAGATTGAGTAAAGCAGTAAAGTAAAATTAGGAAAAAGAGGAGTACTAAGAATCCACAACAATCTTGAACTCTGCAAAAAAATCACAAGTCCAAACATGAAGGAAGTACTAACTGGAAAACAGATAAAATGAGAAGGAGCACATATATACATGAGAAAAAAAGCCCAGGGACTTATTAGAAAAAAGAATTCTGCATAGTAAAAAACACAATTCTGTAAACATTCAACAAATTTATATTGAGTTATTACTATTATATGTTGAGTGATTTCTATTATAAAAATGGCCACCATAGACAGTGACAATGCTAAATGCTCTATCTGTATGAATACATGAGGTCAGACAATTAAGTTTGCAAATTAATCCTAAGTGCTACTTACCTCATTGCTGAAAAATCACTATAGTCCTCGTCAAAGTACTCCTCTTGGGAAGTTATGCACTTTCACCCTTCAAAGCACTTTTTATAGGATAAGTTTGTGAACTTAATTGTCAGACCTCATACACATACACACACACATGTAAATAATCTTATTTATTCCTCACCACAACCCTGGGAAAGTAGCTATTGTGAATTTCATCTTACAAACAAAGACATTTATCATGGAAATGGCGAGCAACTGAGTTAGGGTCCCCACTTGGTTGTTTCTGACTTTGAAGACTGTACTTATGCTCTCTATTAAGAAAGCAAGTAGGAATATAACAGTGAGCACGATTCAGACAGTAAGTACCTATGATCTAGAAAAACAGAAAAATAAGTGAGCAATTAAAATGCAGGGTTATCAGAATAACTGATTAGTAATTGAACAACATTTTCCACGACTGTGAGATTCTCTAACTGCCCGCTTCTGATCGAACTATTAGGTAGATAGCTAAAAATCCTGGCTCTCTTGGGGAAGGAGGACAAAGATGTAGCTTCCCAGGCCCCCATCTCAGTATTTTCCACCTTAATTCTGTTCCAAGTAATTGCTCAGACCTGAAAGCAGGAAACACCATGCCAATCTACCAGTCAGAACCTAGCATGCCAACTGCAGAAGGATGTAGAAGACTATGTAGCCTAGCAACAGGTATAATAGAATCTTAAAGGTGAACTAGCACAACCTTAAGACTAATTGCCATGTCATTAGCTTAAATCTGCATTGCTTTCCACACCCCTCCTTCCCCATGGATTCTCAGAGAGACTCATGAGTGGTCCACACGTGCAGTTAAGATTCTGGTTCCAAGGTGACCTCTGAACCACTAGGCATGCCTGACCCAGGTGGTATAAAAGAGAACCACTGGCCTTAACCTTTGCCTCTTTGTCTACTGCATATGGCAATGAAGGCCTATTCATTGTCTACAGAGAACATATCTTGCTCTGTAAACCTGTGTCTTGCTCTTATTCTATAAACCTATCTTTTTCTTTCTCAGTAAACTTTGTTTCACACTTGCCTTATTTTGGGATAGCTGATCATTTTTCGACTAAGAGTCCTCCACGAATCAAGGACTGAGGCAGCTGCCTAAAACCCTAACATGTAGGAGGCAGATAGATAGCTGCCTTGAAACTCAGCATGTCAAGTCTCTGAACGTTCCCAGTTTGAAGGGAAAACAAGTGGGCAGAGAAATGTGAGGTATATTGAATATAGGGTTATACCGACCTGGGCTAAACTCCTGACTCCTCCATGCAGTGTTTTGGAACAATTCTCCATAGCTGTCTTATATTTTAGCACATTTTTGGAGCAATTACCTTGGCTCCAGATTCTCTTTTTAAGGATGTTTGAACAGCCAACAACATTGGAAAAGAATGTACCCTTTTGTAGTAAAGGTCACCCATGCTTAATGTCTCCCTTCAGGGAAAAATAAAAAGACATACTTGCTCCCCATCATGAAATATTTATGTTCTTTAAATTCAGAGTTTCTCTCCTGTAACAACCCACTGAATATGTAGGTATCACCTTACCTTATTTGTATAGCCCATTGGGAATTAGGGCTTCGGGAACTGACACGAACTCTAACATTCTGGTTACTGATATCGCAGTGAATAATAACTTGTCCTTCATCTATGACTCACAAGTCTCACATCTTCTATGGGTATCCATAAAATCGTGGCAAGTTAATTTATCAGCTTGGAGATAGGGTACAATCATAGATCCTTCTCTATTCTTGATACTCACTGGCCAGGGAATTTGGGAAAGTTATTTAATTTAATTTCACTAAGCCTTAATATATTCAGGCATAAAATGAGAGAGAGTAAATATTCCAATACCATTTAATAGAATTAAATACAGCAACTTACAGCTCTTCACCCAATGTATGGCATATTCTGTCACCACTAGCTTAGCTAATACTTATGTGAGAACTACACTAGGATGCAAAGTACAGAGATAATGAGGTAAAAGTGAGTTTTTAATGATGCTTATTGAAGGGAATTCTCTGATATCAGAGATTTATTTTTTTTATTGTTAAATCATAGCTGTGTACATTAGTGCAATCGCATGTACCCATTCTAAGATGCACCATAGATGTGGCCTGACCTGTTACCCTCCCTCCACCAAAACCTCCCCCCTCCCTTCCCCTTCCTTGCCCCTTTCCTCATAGTCCTGTGCTATAGTTGGGTTATAGCCTTCATGTGAAAGCTATAATTTAGCTTCATAGTAGGGCGGAATATATTGGATACTTTTTCTTCCATTCCTGAGATACTTTGCTAAGAAGAATATGTTCCAGCTCCATCCATGTAAACATGAAAGAGGTAAAGACTCCATCTTTCTTTAAAGCTGCATAGTATTCCATGGTATATATGTAACACATTTTGCTAGTCCATTCGTGGGTCAATGGGCACTTGGGCGTCTTCCATGACTTAGCAATTATGAATTGGGCTGCAATAAACATTCTGGTACAGATGTCTTTGTTATATTGTGACTTTTGGTCTTATAAACCTTATACATCTTTTTGTAAGTCTGAATGTTCGTAGCTTTACTGGGAGTTTTCCTCAGGCAGTTACTGTGAGACTAAACATTACATTCCAAATAGTTGTAGATGGAGTCCTAAGCTGGGCAGCTGGCAGAACCCTGCTGAAAATGGAAAGTTCTCTCCCAGAGTAAGTGCAGCCCCTTGAAAAGAGCAAACCTTACAGTCACCTGTGTCTTCTCCGCGTCCCTGGAGGGTGAGGGCATCACAGCCAGCAGCTCAGTGAAGACACGGAACTTCCTGTGCAGTTTGTTCCCTCATAGTGAGTATTCCGTAGATTATAAACGTAAACAGAAATGCTAACATGAAGCACACCTGTATGACGTTGGTCAGTCACATTTCTGAAGAACTTTTCTACCCCTGGAAGCTGGGTTTCTGAAGTTAAAAAGTAGCACATAAAAGAAAAGTAGGGCAGAAGGCAACAACTCTTCTTGTTATTAATTCCCAACTTTACTGCACAGAGTTAACAGCTGATAAACTTCTGCATCCTTCATAAATCACTTTGCCACTGTCTATATCTCTTAGCCTGTCTCTGTCCCTCTCTGTCTCTCAGTCTCTCTGTCTCTCTCTTTCTCTTCCCCCCCTCTCTGTCCCTCTCTCTCTCTCTCTCTGTCCCTCTCTCTCCTCTGTCTCTCTGTCCCTCTCTCTCCTCTGTCTCTCTCTCTCTGTCCCTGTCTCTCTCTCTGTCCCCCCGTCCCTCTCTCTCTCTCTGTCCCTCTCTGTCCCCCTATCCCTCTCTCTCTCTCTCTGTTCCTCTCTCTCCTCTGTCTCTCTCTCTCTGTCCCTGTCTCTCACTCTGTGCCCCCCGGCGGGCGCGCGCTGGCAGGCGGGGGCGGGCCGCCGCGGCCGCGCGGGGGCGC
>CAUYPK010073237.1:0-25626 GCA_963574355.1 Loris lydekkerianus | reverse complement strand
TTTCCTTCATTTTTTTCATCATCTGTGTTCTGAATTCCCTTTCTGTCATTCCTAACATTTCTTTATAGGTGGAATCCTCTGTAGTAGCTACCTCACGGTCCCTTGGCGGGGTTGCTCTGGACTGCTTTTTCATGTTGGCAGGATTTTTCTGCTCATTCTTCCTTATGAGTGTTTTCTTTTACCTGTTTCCTTGCCCTAATTTTCCTTTCATTTCCTCTTGCTCTTTAAGTTACTGTGCTTCTGGCTTAGGTTTTGATGAGTCCTTTTGGTATAGGACCAAAAGAATGAGAAGATTGAAGAGCAAGAAGGGAAAAAGGAAAAAAGAGAAAGGAGAGGGGGTGAGTAAAAGGGAATATTGACAAAAATAAGAGAGGCACAGAAAGAGGGAGACAGAAGCAATATAGGTGTACAGTAGGGTACTTTGACCCAAACTTAAAAACCCCCAACCTCTGGGGGTGCCTGGTTGGGTGGTTCCTTTGAGGTCAGCAGCTTTTTGCTAGCCTGTTCATACACAGTATCCCACCTCCACCAAGTAGAGAGGAAAGACAAGAATGCTATAAATCAAACCAAAACAAAGAAACAGGAAACTTTAAGGGATAAAATTGGGGGGTAAACCAAATCATAAGAGTAGAAACACTAGCCAAAATGAAGTTCTCATTGTTAAAGAAGGCAACAATGGAAAATTACATTTATACTAGAAAAATGAAGAAAGAAAAGAAAGAAAAAAAATCTATAGGGAAAATGTTGAAATTAAAAAAGAAAAACCAAAAACAAAGCAGTGTATATATCTTGCTGAATGTTGTCTGGGCAACAGGTGATCTTCTGGGATATGAGATTTTAATCACAATGCTGATACAGCTATACAAGATGGAGACTGGAGGCCTCTGCTGATTTCTCAAACCCTGCAGGGTGGAGAGCTTAAATCTCCTCAGCCTGCTTAAAAAGCACTTTAAACTGTTAACCTCAGCTAAGCAGAAGCTTTCCCAGGAAAGCACTTGTCACTGGGATCACTCCTAAAGTGGCTGTTCGCTTATCCAGTGTGCCAAAACTGATCTCACTCTATGCCCCTCAGGGCCAAGGGGCTGTAAGGCATCTCAGTCCCTGCCTTTAGGCTGCTCAGTCACTAGATGACTGGCCCAAGGTCTCCCGACTCATCCTTGCTTTGTGTCCCTGAGGGCGGAGCTTGCCAGGCAGTTCTCCCACAATGGCTCCACTGGGCCCACAGGTGAACATTATTAGCTCTATCAGGCTCAGCGATGTCATCTAGTGCCCTAGACAGAGCTTAAAGTCCTCTGCACTCTCGCGCACATTCTCCCAAGGCAGTTCAAATGAGTGCCAAATTAAAAAAAAAGCAAAAAACCAGCTCACAGGTAAGGCCTTTCCAGTTTGCAATCTTACTGCTGCTCTACTTACAGCTGCCGGGTAAGGGTGTGTGGGAGGATTAGACCGAAGGAACACACTCAACCACTTGCCAGTTCTCCACTCCTCATGGGGTCCAGAAGTCTCTCACTGACTCCCTGTGTCCCCAAAGGGATGTTTCTGGGCAGATCCCACCAGCCAGAGATGCCTGGAGTCTTCTCTCCCTAGTCTCACGTGCCCAGTTGCAAGGAAGCTGTTACTCCGCCACCATCTTGCTCCTCCCTCCTTTCTATTTTAGAAAAAAAAATGCTAGTGAGATTTGGATAGGGATTTCATTGAATGTGGAGATCTCTTTGGGTAGAATGGATATTTAATTAATATTAAATCTTCTAATCCACGTACATGGGTATCTTTCCATTTGCTAGTGTCTTCTTTAATCAATGTTTTGTAGTTTTCAGAACACAAGTCTTTTACCTCCTTAGCTAAGTTTATTTCTTAGTATTTTATTCTTTTTTGTACTATTATAAATAGGACTATTTTTCTAATTTCCTATTCACATTGTTTTTAGTGTATAGAAACACAACTGATGTGTGTGTGTTAACTTTGTGCCCTACATTTTTACTGAATTCATTTATTAATTCTAACAATTTTTTTCCTGGAGTCTTTAGAACTTTCTCTATATAAGACCATGTCAACCTGTAAACAGGGACAATTTTAGTTCCGATTTCAATGGCTCTCATTTATTTTTATTGCCTAATTGTTCTGGCTAGGATTTTCAGTTCTGTACTGAATAGAAGTGGCAAGAGTGGACATCCGTCCCTGGTTCTTGATCTCAAAGGAAAAGCTTTCAGTTTTTCACCAGAGTTTATTAGCTGTGAAGTTTTCATATGTGACCTTTATTATGTAAAGGTAATTTCCTTCTATTCCTAGTTTATTGAGAATTTTTTATCATGAAAGGATTTTTTATTTTTTCTGTGTTTACTGAGATGACCATATGATATTCATCCTTCATTCCATTAATGTAGATATCACATTAATTGATATTTATATGTTGATTCATTTTTGCATCCCAGAGATAATTCTCACTTGGTCATAGGGTATGATTCTTTTAATATGCTATTGAATTGGTTTGTTAGGATTTTGTTAACTTTTGCTTCTGTATTAATCAGGGATGTTTTTCTTTTGTGTTCTTTTCTGTGGTATCTTTCTCTGGCTTTGGCATCAGGGTTATGCTGGTCTAATAAAGGAAGTTTGGAAGTATTCCCTCATCTTACCTTTTTTTGATGAGTTTAAAATGGATTGATATTAATTCCTCTTTAAATATTTAATTAAATTTACCAGTGAAGCCATCTGGTCTTGGGTTTTCTTTGATGAGAGGTTCTTGATTATTAATTCAATCTCCTTACTAGTTTTAGGTCTGTTCAGACTTTCTGTTTCTTCATGATTCAGTCTTGGTTGTTCATATGTTTTTAGAAATGTTTATTTCTTCTAGGTTACCTAGTTTGTTAGTGTATATTTGTTCATAATAATCTCTTATGATACTTTAAATTTTTATAGCATTAGTGGCAATTATTTCCTCTTTCTTTCTTTCTTTTTTTTTTTTTTTTTTAAGAAATGAGAGGGATTTATTCTCAAGCATCTCAGGATTTAAAAACAAGAAAATTTTGTTTTCAAAAGGGCCAGGACAATACTGGCAGCCTGAGAAGGGGTCCAGCCCAGTGGGCTGGGCTAGACCAAACCCCAGGCTCCTGCCCGCCCAGGTCTGCCCTCTGTCTGCTTCAGAGGGATGGCTGGTGACGAGGGGAAGGTCTGGGCAGAGGTGGGAGGTAGGAGAGGCTCCCCCAGGGCTCGCATGTAACACCGAAGGGGTTGGGAGAGGGTAGGCACACACTCACAAAACGGAAAATCAAGTTAAATAAAAGTAAAACCAAGTAGCCAGCCTCAGGCCTGTGCTGGCCTTGGGACCAGCCAAGTGACTTCTGGCTACCAGGAGAAAGCATGGGGGCCAGGCCTGTCACACACACCCCTCCTTGTCCCCTCACAAAGGGGACCAGAGGCAAGAGAAGGTAGCTTTCCCCTCTGGGGAGCAAAGAGAAGATGACTTCTATTACTTTTTAAAATTCGGCATTTTGTGACTCTTTAGTAATAAGGATAGATTCAATGCAACAGATGAGAGGATATGGCGACTCTAAGGCTATGCTGCTTCGGCTGCTCCAGCCAGGCTCCTCACCTTTGGTGTTGGTTGGGTTTTGTTTGTGGTTTTATGGTTATATTTTTTCTTTTTCTTTTTTTTTTTTTGTTTGTTTTGCTATTTTGTTTTTCTCATCCACTTGATTTGCATGCACCACCAACAAACATGAAACAACTTCCCCTTCTGCTCCAGCTGCTGCTGCAGCGGGTGACCTGGGGTGGACCTTGGCCAGCTGCACAAGGCACAGTGGCACCATGGGGGTGACCACCCTTTGCTCTCACTCTAAGCCTGGTGTCCCCCCACCCCTCCTGGAGCCTGTCACACATCCCTGAACCCTCACATCTATTCCCTTAGCTCTCAATCTGACTCTCTCCTGTCCTCAATTCCCTCTGGCCTCCTGCTCCCACCACACCTTATACCCACCTTCCCTGAAGGCCATCCTGTGTGTGGCAACAGCCCCTTGGACCTCCTCCACATCCCCTGAGGTCTTCAACTCTCCCCAAGCTGGGGTCAGTCTCCCACCTAGGGCTGGCACTTGAGGCCCCACAGCCGCAGTGCCCAGCCCAGCCGCCAGTGCCCACAGACAGTTGAGGGCGGGCCATCACAGGCAGCTAAACGTGACTTTGGTAGAAGTTTCTGAAGGTACCAACAAACCCCATGAGAACAAGCTCTCCTCAGCCACCCCCTCCCCACCGCCAAGTGCAATAAAATACAATAAACTCCAAAAACCCCCTGAAATAGAGAGGGAGGGAGAGAGACCAGCCCCACCAGCTGTAGTCTCAGTGCCACAGTGCCATTCTGGAGGCCAATGACTCCACCCCATGGAAACATAAGCAGACCCAGGGGTCCCACCAGGGGGTGGCTGGGCGTAGCCTCATGCCAGAAGGGTGGCAGAGGCAGAGAGGGTGACAAGGACAGAGGTAGGGGATGACAGAAGAAGTAAGTGTGTGGGAAGTGGTGAGAACAGCAGGCTAGGAGCGGTGCTGGGTACTGGAGGGCTCTCTCCTGGCACCTGGGGGCTGCCCAGGTGTTACGACTGAATAAATAGCAAGTCTGCTTGTGGCTTGCTGTCATCCATCCACAGTGTCTATGACGGGGGGTTGGGGGGAAGACGGCGCACAGTTGGCTGACCCCAGTGTGAGAACGGCTGGGGCCTGGTGGGCCCATCTGTCCATGGCTGGTGGGCAGGGAGTTGGGGGTAGGTGGGTACCCCCTACTTTCTGTCCTCAGCCTTCAGCAGCTGTCCAGGTCCCATGTCTCCCCTGGCGGGCAGCTGGGTGGCCAGGTGGGATGGGGGGGGTCTGTGGCCATGCCCCTGGCCCCTGTAGGGCTGGCCGCCACCATGCAGCTACCTGAAGAAGGGCAGGTGGTTTTGGCTCAGGACTCCACTAGTCCGTGGTGACTCAGTCTTTGCCATGACATCCTTGAACCAGGATGACACATCCACCTCAAGCGTCTCATAGTGCCTGATGAAGCTATCTTGAAGTAGCTTGTTACACTTTGGTCTCTTCCTGTGATCTTTAGTAAGGCAGTCTTTGAAGAAGGACTGGAAGTCCCCTGAGAAGCCCATGTGACCGGGCAGGAGTAGGTGCTCTTTCTGAAGGACTTTAGGGAGGATCTCAAAGTCTGTCTTGCAGTTCTTGTAGGGAAACTGTCCTGTCACCAGGTCCACCATTGAGATGCCCAGGCTCCACACGTCAGCCTGATATCATAGTCTGGCTTGGTGGGGGGTGGGGTGGGGGGTGGTTCAATGTCCTTGGGCGCCACATAGGTGCTGCAGCCTGCGCTCCGTGTCTTGGCCTTGGAGTCCACCAGGCGCCCGCTGATGCCAAAGTCGCAGAGCTTGATCTGGCCCCGCTCATCCAGCAGAATATTGGAGGGTTTGACATCATGGTGAATGACGCCATGCTTCTCCTTCAGGTAGTACAGCGCCTTCACGATCGCCACACTCATCTTGCCTAGGATCTGCTTGGAGATGGGGCCCTGCATCTGCTTCTTAAGCTTCTCAGTGTATGTGCCCTTGTGCTCCATGGCGATGAAGACATCAGTGTTGGTGATGAAGATCCCCAAGCACTGCATGATGTAGGGGCAGTCGTGGCTCTTGAGCACATCTAGGTCCATTAGGATTTGCTTGTTCTCCTCCTTGTTCCCTGAGCACTGCGTTCGCTTGACTGCATTTGCTCAGCCTGTCTTTTGGAAGCGCATCTTCCACACCTGGTCGCATGTGCCACTACCCATCTCACCAAGGTTCTCCAGATCATTGATTTCTGTCTGGTAGTGCTGGCCCCTGATGGTCAGGTAGCCTGTCTGCTTCATGATCTTCTGCAGCTTCTGGTCAATCTCAATGCTCTCCATGCTGCTGGGTGTGAACAGTGTTGCTGGGAGGCCCAGCATGTGGCAGGGACGGGCAGGAGGTGTGGGGTACTGAGGGGAGCTCTCTAAGGACGGTGAGGGACTGCTCCCATAGTTGGCCAGGGAGAGTGGGCTTGGGCCGCTAGCGGCAGATATCCAGGTTAAGGTCTATCCTCTGCTGGGCCTCGCTGTTCTTCTGCTTCAGCTTTACTTCCAGGCAGGACAGCTTCTGCTTCAGGGAGGACGCTAACATTTCCCCGCCTCCACCACGCACCGCCCAGCTGCCCGTCAGCCACGCAGACAAACACTGCACTGTGCCTGTGCGAGAATCTATTTCCTCTTTTTGATTTTATTTGCTTGAGCTTTCTATCATTTTTCTTAGGTAGTCTAGCTAATGCTATATTAGCTATGTTAATTGTCAATTTTATTTGTTTAATTTTTTAGTTCACTGATTTTCTCCATTTTTTTATATTTCCTATTTCATTTATTTCTGCTTGAATCTTTATTATTTACCCCATCTTCTAACTTTGTCCTTAGTTCTTTTTTCTACTTATTTCAGGTTACTTCAGGTATAAAGTTAGGTTTTTGATTTGAGTTTTTCTTTTGTTTTAATGTGTTTATTGCTGTAAACTTCCCTTTTTGTATCTGCTTTTACTGCATCCCAAAGTTTTGTTATGTTGTATTTTGTTTTCAACTGTCTCAAAATATATATATATGTATATATATTTTTTTGAGACACAGTCCCACTTTGTTGCCCTCAGTAGAGTGCCGTGGCATCACAGCTCACAGCAAGCTCCAGCTCCTGTAGGCAATTCTCTTGCCTCAGCCTCCTGAGTAGGTGGGACCATAGGCACCTGCCACAATGCCAAGCCAGTTTTTGGTTACAGTTTGGCCAGGGCTGGGTTCAAACCCACTACCCTCGGTATATGGGGCCAGCACCCTACTCACTGAACCACAGGTGTTACCCCAAAATATTTTCTAATTTCCTTTCTTTTTATTTCTTTTGTGATCCATTGATTGTCAAAAGTATGTTTGTAATTTTTCAGTTTTCCTTGGTCAGAAAAGATACATGATATGATTTAATCTTTTTAAATTTGTTAAGACTTGTTTTGTGGGGCGGCACCTGTGGCTCAAAGGGGTAGGGCACTGGCCCCATATGCCGGAGGTGGAGGGTTCAAACCCAGCCCCAGCCAAAAACTGCAAAAAAACTGTTAGGTTTTGTGACCTAACATAAGGTCTCTTCTAGGTAATATTCTGTGAGTGCGTGACAAGAATACTGTTGCTGTTGAATGGAATGCTCTGTATACCTATATACTCGAGTATAAGCCGAGTTTTTTCAGCACAAAATTTGTGCTGAGTTCGGGTTTTTCAGCACAAATTTTGTTCCGAAAAAACTCGGCTTATACTCAAGTATAGATGAGTGTGTATGGTATGTCTGTTACGTCCATTTTGACTGTATCATTGTTAAAGTTCGTTGTTTCTTCGTGGATTTTCTGATTTTTCTATCCACTGTCTTATAAGTATGTGACTGCCTCTTATAACTTAATTTTCTAACTCAAAAACCTGTTGGTTTGGTTTGCTCTCCTAGTGGCACTCTTTTTTTTGTTTTTTTGTTTGTTTGTTTTTTGTTTTTTTGTTTTTTTAATAAGGAAATTCAGAGAGATTTTTTAAAAAATAACGACCGTGGTAACTATGTGACTTTTTTGCTAAAATTCCCCTCACCATTTCATATGTATTACAGCATTTTAGGGAACTATCCCAATGAAATGTTACCGTACCCTATCCTTTCTGCTCCCTGCCCATGTCCAAATTCCTGAACCTTGGAAAGCATAAATATAATGAAAAACAGTTGACTGTTGGCTTATACCACTAAATTGGGGTTATTTTATTACAAAACCGAGTAACCATGGTGTTTGGTTTGGCTGGTGGGAGAAGATGAGCCATTCTAGATTTGGGAAGAGAACTAAAGGGTGAGCAGAACCTGGAGACAAGCCAGCATGGTCCCTGCCTGAGAGCTGTTGTTCCTCTAACTAGAGAGTGGCTCAGGCATCCCATCCCAAAGTTTACTGCAGCGTATAGCACCACTGCACACCAAGGGATGTGTGCAGGGTCCGCCAGGGTCGACATCTTTATCTTCACCATCCTAGCACTTGAGTAGCCACCTGGTCCTGGCTCAAGGTAGCCCAGCCACACCAAGGACACGGATGTGCTGTTTGTTCAGATTTTTTAAAAAGACAAAAACAAAACGTTTTAGGGGGTGGAAAATGCACATAATGCACATTTGTTTTCATTTTGGTTTTTTTTTTTTAGACAAAAATCTCATTTCGTCACCGTTTGTAGACTGCTGTGGCGTCATAGCTCACAGTAACCTCAAACTCAAGTGATTCTCTTGCCTCAGCCTCCTGAGTAGCTGGGATTACAGTCACTCTCCCCAACCCCCAGCTCCTGGCTATTTTCAGAGATGGGGTCTCGCTCTTATTCAGGTTGGTCTCAAACTCCTGAGTTTAAGAGACCCACTCACCTTGGCCTCCATATTTGTTGTTTTAAGATACTTCTTTAAATCTTTTCAGTGAAACATACATTTGAATTACAGAAAGCCATCAATCAAGAGTTCTTTTTTCTTTTTTTCCTTTCTTGATACAGGGTCACACTGTGTTGCCTGGGCTTAAGTGAACCTCCTGCCTCAGCCTCCCAAGTAGCTGGGACTACAGGCATATACCTAATTCTTTTAAATTGGCATAGCTGATTTTTTTTATTCTTTGTAGAGACAGGGTGTCTCTTTGTTTCCTAGGCTGGTCTCAAATGCCTGGGCTCAAGTGATCCTCCTGCCTTGTCCTTCCAAAGTGCTAGGATTACAGGCATGAGCCACCATGCCCAGCATTGGAGTTCTTTTTTCAGACTTAGCTTTCTGACCTTGTTGAGCATTTACCTATTATAATTATATTGATGTATCAGGATGCTGTTGGCTACAAATAATAGGAATGCTATCTCAGCACATTTGTTATTATGTTTCATTTCTGGAAGTCAAGAGGTACAGCAAGCCCTGAGTTGGCTAGTCTTGCCTTTCATTTTTTGTCTAAGACCCAGGTCCTTTCCATTTCCCTGTAATCCTCAGTACTGACAGCTTCCTAAAGCCAGAAGCAAATTGGCAACAACAGTGTTATAGTGGACTGAAAATCTGTGTCCTCTTCAAAATTCATGTTTAAGCTCTGACTTCCAGTGTGATGGTATTTGGAGATGGAATCCTTAGAAGAAAATTAAGTTTAGATGAGATCATGAGGGCAGGACTCTCATGATGGAATTAAATGCCCTTAGAAGGAGAAATACAAGGGAGCTCTCCCTCTCTCCCACCATGTGAGGACCCTGAGAAGGTGGCTGTCTGCAAGCCAAGCAGTGAGCCCTCACTGGGGACCACTTAGGCCACCACCTTGATCTTGCAACTGTGACAAGTAAATTTTGGGTTTTAAAGCTACTGAGTGTATGGTATTTTGTTTTAGTGCCTTCAGGGAGACACATAAGTGCCAGTAGCCTCATCTAGACAGTACAGCTTCCAAAATAGGCAACCACCGTGTTGCCGAATTTGGTCAAAAGAAGAATTTTTACGTGTAAGCAATAGCCTAAGGAGCTGGGTCTAGAGGCAGAACTCTTACCCTAGCAAGATTTTTGACATATGATTCTGTTGGCTTAAAATGAGAATGCCACATTCAAGTTTTCTGTGATGAATAGCTATTGCTTTTATAATCAGGAAAAAAAATTAAAGTAAAATAAGCCTTCAAACTATCTTTTAGAAATGTTCTAAAATTAGATTGGTGGTTGCATTGAAATGTACACTTTAAATTGGTGAATTTTATATGTAAATTATATCGCAGTAAAGGTGTGTTTTAAAAATAATTTTTAGAAATCACCTGAATTTCAAAGCTTAAAAACCATGTGCTACAGCTCTGTGGTGCCTGCCTTGTGAGGCAAGGGCACCTTTGGCGGTGTGTTTAGCTTCACAACTTCTTTAACCTTTTAGTGACTATTTCTTTTTTTTATATGTAGTAAATATTCTTCATGCTGTACAAAGTATTTTATATTTTACAATCAAAGGTTTAGTATGCTTATAATAAAAATAAAACTGATACTGAATTATTGGATGTTATTGACCTTATTGCCACTTTTAAAAATTTATTTTCTCTTTTAATCCACTAAGACTCTTTCTATTGTAAAGTAACAAAGGATCCAGTTTAAATTGATTTAAGTCAGAGGAAACTTCAGTGGCACATGTAACCCAGAGGTCAGCAGTCTCCAGGCTAGCTTTACTGAGGCTCAGATGGTGTCAGTGGGCTCTGACTCTCTGTTTCTTTTTCCATTCCCTCTGGGTTGGCTCAATTCTCAGGTCCAACAGATTCTGATCACATCAGGTGCCCACCCCTACCTGATTGCCGTAGCAAGGGGAGAGTACCATTAGCTTATACATGGACCCCATGCTTCACTTTGAACCTCTCCCTAGGTGTATAGGAGAGGGGAGTGGTAGTTCATCAGAGCGAAACTGGGATCTGTTTCCGGTTGCCAGGTGGCAAATCCTACCACTTTCCTCCTGCTTCCCTGCCTTCACTTCCTTTTTTTGCTCATTTTATTCTTCCTGCTTCAATTCTTCAGGGCATATCTACCGTTTAATTCTCTTTAACATATAGTTCTCACGTATAGGAAGTCTTTCAGCTACTGGTGACTTCTGGAAGGAACATTCAAGCTTGATGACTGAGTGGAAAACTTCTCTTCTGTGAGGGAGAACAGTGTGCAGACAGGCCAAGTCAATAAATAAGATAAGCCAAAACTCGAAAGTTAAGCAAAAATCAAGACCTTAATAGATTGTCTCTAGTTTTCTACTGAATTTCACTATTTTGAGTTTGGATTGGGAGACTTAAGAGTGTTTATTACCTTAACTATAGGAGACATGTGAGGAGCAATTCTTAATCCCCAGCTTTTATGGCTTTTGATTCCTTTTCTTTTTTTTTTTTTTTTAGAGACAGAGTCTTTATTGCCCTCAGTAGAGTGCTGTGACATCACAGCTCACAGCAACCTCTCAACTCCTGGGCTTAGGCGATTCTCTTGCCTCAGCCTCCCAAGTAGCTTGAACTACAGGTGCCCGCCACAATGCTTGTCTATTTTTTTGTTGCAATTTGACTGGGGTCGGACTCAAACTCGCCACCCTCAGTATATGGGGCTGGCACCCTACCCACTGAGCCACAGACACTGCCCTCAATTCATTTTCTAACTTTTTCCTGTTTTCTTCTGTCAATGTAAATTTGTGTCCATTTGCTTATCATTTTGATGGGTTTCAATCAGACGTGTTTAATCTGCTGAAAACAGTGCTAGTTTTGGTTGTTTTGTTTTGATTTTTACTACAGTGATTCTCTGCAGAATCTCAGTAGAATTATTCTCTGCAGATTCTCAGTAGAATTATTCTACAGTTAAGTCTTTTCCAAGTTCTTAGTAAAATGAATCTTTGTAATTTTAAGAATTTTCTCAAAATTGTTTCATTAAAACTTTGGCACACACTATAACTTGCCTGCTAGAGGATAATAAAATGAATGAGAATACCAAACGAGAAGTGTGGAAGCAGCTTATCTTGTTAGTTTTGATAGATTTCTTTTTTTTTTTAATCATGGGCAGCTGTGTTAGTGGTTTGATTTTTTTTTTGTAAGGTGGACATGCATTCAGTAAGTATTTCAGAGCAAAACGTTCTGTGGATTTCAGGTGCTTTGCTACCTTAAACTTTGAAAAGCACTACTTTTCAGGACAATCGAATTACTAATAGAATGTGCAGTATCAGCTCTGAGGCCTGGTGGTCAGCTGTATTCGCATCACTGGGCATGGTTGTTGCAGGAGCGTTATTTTATCTATAATTGTGAACACACTTAGAATTGGTTTCTACTGTTTTGAAAAGTGTACTTATCCAGAATTAAGATTTGCTTATCTGACATCTCCTGAACTCTGACACTGGCAAGAAAAGACCTGCCTAGGAGAGCCAGTCAACTTTGGTTGTTTTCTTGGTTGTGTCCTGCCTGCTTTTGTTCCACAGTTAGTCCTTTTATGTATTCATAATTATCATTTGTTCTTGCTCAGCTTTCTTGTTTCCTATTTCTTCTTTTTATCTTTGGCTTACTTTTAGCAGTTTCTTAGGTGAATGAGCATTTAAATAATAAGTTGATTCAGCTTCTTAAATTTTATACAGTACATGTTGAAAATCCCAAATCCAAAACCTAAAATGCTTCAAAACTTGAACACTTTTCTGAGTGCTAACACAGTGACTTTCAAAAGAAATGCTGATTAGAGCATTTCAGATTTGAGGGTTTTATTTTCAACTTTTTTTTTTTTTTTTTTTTTAAGACAGAGCCTGCTGCCCAGGCTGGTGTGCTGTGGCCTCAGCCTACCTCACACAACCTCAAACTCCTGGGCTGAAGCAGTCCTTCTGCCTTAGATTCCTGAGTAGCCAAGACTATAGACGCCCACTTCAACGCCTGGCTCAACTTTTAGAAGAGATGGAATCTCACTTTTACTCAGACTGGTCTTGAGCTCCTGACCTCAGGCAGTCCCTCTTTGGTCTCTCAGAGTGCTAAGACTCTAAGTGTGAGCCACTGCGCCCAGCCTGGATTTGAGTTTTTTTGAATTTGGGATGTTCATATTCTAAAATCCAAAAAAATTAGAAATCAGACATTTTTCTGGCCTCAAGCATTTTGGAGAAGAGATACTCAGCCTGTATTCAGACTGAACAACAAGGCAGCACAATCCTTTTAATAGCCCTATGTTTGATTTCTGCCATACTCATGCAACAGGAGACAAACATTAATAATTAAGCATTGTGCCCTCCCAGGGCACTGCTACTCCTGTTTCAGTGTCATCATCATGGAGGTGGGCCCAGAACAGAGTCAGAAAACCCTGGAAGGAACCTTCCCTCCTCCTCTGAACACCTGGTCAGTGGAAAATAACTTTACCTCATTCCCATTCATTAGACATAATTGGCCTCTATAGAGATTCATTTATCTTGGATGAGTGACATAGCAACTTGTTTCTAAAAAGTTCTGGACCCAAGGATGAAAGATTATTCCAAGGCTCAAAGCAAAAGGAAGACGGAATCCCTGTTCTGTAGAAGTAATGTAGTCTTTATTTCCACCTGGATGCAGGTGGGGTGAAATCAAGAAAGAAATTCCACATGTGGGTTATAGATTTAAAGGGTGGAGAGGGCAGCAGTTGGTGGCATTCCTATTTCCTGGGAGGGACATGAGTCTGACCCTTCCTGGGCGGAGTGGGTACACCTGATTCTATCAGTCTCAAGATCTGAATGTTGCCTGAGGCTTCAGTAAGCCTGTCCACCATCCCATCACAGCCTCTGGTTTCCCTTCTCCTTGAATATGCTCCAGTAGTATAACCCTCACTGGCCCAGTCTGAGCCTCCTGGTCTCTTCTGTTACATACATACGCATGTGTGTGTGGACAGGCAGACAGATGTGTTAACACAGCAAAGTCTGATGTTGTGTTCTGTGGTCCTTACATCAGCCATTTAGCCCCAACAAGATGATTTTTCTTGACAATATCAGATGCCTTTTTACCATAAGACCCTCTAGAGTTTAATTATAGAATTGACTACAGTAATGTCTAATAAATTTTTTTTAAAAATAATGTTTATAGCATTTTCAATTGATTATATTAAGTTTGGGGAAGGTGTAAGTTGGATAATAAGACATATGCCATTAATGGGACTTAGAAAATGATATCCCTAAGTGGAGGCCTCTGAAGCAAAGTTTCCCTCTGACCCTCTCCTGCCATCCACCCCTCAACCTCATTCTCTCCTGAGGCAAGCTATTGAAACTAGCATCCTTCTCTAAAGCAGGCCATAGAAACCAGAACCCTTCCTCCCCAAAGACAGCCATAAAACCCAAAACTATTAGTCTAATTTTTCTCTGCATTTCTGTGTGAAAACTGGCCATAAAGAAATTCTCTAATCTACCTTGTTTGATTGTAGGTCATAAGATAAACGCCCCCCCCCCCTGCCCAATCCTTCCAGAAAGGATCTTGCCCAATACCAGAAAGGAAGGAATGCTGCACAAGGAGGCCAAGAAGAATGTGGACAGGCCTTGCTGAGTTTCCCGTTCAGTAGATAGTACCTATCTATTCTTTTCATTGAACCTAAGCAAAAAGTGGGTTGTTTTCAGCCTGGTGTGATGGTTCCCACCTATAATCCCAGCACTCTGGGAGGCTGAGGCGGGTAGATTGCCTGAGCTCACAGGTTTGAGACCAGCCTGAGCCAGAGCGAGACCCCATCTCTAAAAATATCCGGGCACTGTGGCAGGTGCCTGTGGTCCCAGGTACTCTGGAGTCTGAGACAAGAGAATTACTTGAGCCCTAGAGTTTGAGGTTGCTGTGAGCTATGATGCTACAGCACTCTACCAAGGGTGACAAGGTGAGACTCTGTCTCAAAAAAAAAAAAAAAAAAAAAGAGGCCGGGTATGGTGGTGGCTCTAGGAGGCCGACGCAGGTGGATTGCTTGAGCTCACAGGTTTGTGACTAGCCCGAGCAAAAGCAAGAGCCCATCTCTACTAAAAATAGAAAAACTGAGGCAAGAGGATTGCTTCAGCCAAGAGTTGAAGGTTGCTGTGAGCTATGACACTACAGCACTCTACCCAGGGCAACAGTTTGAGACTCTTGTCTCAAAAAAAAAAAAAGGGGGGGGGGGTTGTTTTCCCCTTGTCTCGGAGTGTACAATGTGATCATGACCATAATCATGGAAAACTATAATCAAATAATTTATTATTGCTTCTCTTTTTAAACTATCAAGAGTGTTGGCCATGACCCTTATGATGGAGAGGAAAGGAATCACCACCTTTCCAGCCTTCATCCTCGACATTCTTTTTTTTTTTAAGCAGATATTTAAAGCAAGGTTGCTTTAGGTGACTGGCTCTGTAGGACCTGGTGATCCATTTATACATCTCAGATTGGGGAACTGAGCCTGTACCCTAAAGACTGGACCTTGCTATCAGTCTGATTTAAAAGAAACTGAGGGAAGCAAGTGTAAATTTTTCCAGTCATCCTTCCAGCCAGGAAGACTTTTGTCAACCTGTGTGTTAAGTTTGGAATCCATAGATTTATCAGAAAGAATGGACTGAGAACACGTACTCATTTTATAAAGGATGAGTCTTGGCTTCTAAAAATGGGTAATGGGTTTAGGCTGGTTATCTCTGTTTAAGGGTAGAGGGAAACACCTATTATAAATTCTCCCAGGCCTTCCAGCTCCTCATTAGGAAACTTAAAAAAAAAAAAGAAAAGAAAAAGAAAATGGTAATGGTGTGGGAGGCGGGTAGTTCTGAGAATTTAAGTGGAACAGAATGATGAGGTCTGTTTGGTGGCCAAAGGAGTAGGGTGGGGTTGGGGGGAAGCAGGGGTTTTGCTTATGCAGCCAGTGCTACAATGAAGAGGACCTTGGTGCAGATGGGCAGTACCCTGCAAAATGTAGCCCATAATTCAGGCTGTCAGCTTAATCACACTGTTTCCAGGTAAAGAGAAGGAGCCCTTGTTTCCTGGGTAAAGGGAAGGAGCACTGTTTGCTGACCCCTGGTCCACAGCCTGCCACATTCTGCCTTGCTCTATCGGCCTTTGTGCTGCTGTCCCCTCCTTCCCTCCTTTTTGGTATTGTGCTCCCTTCAAGTGGCCCCCTGGAAGGGACCACCCAGGGGGCTGCACAATGGAGACTGAGGTAGCCACCAAAACATAGGTTTTGTAAGACAGCCCTTTACAAGAAAACTACTGTTTAACTATGTATGTGTTTGTCCTTTCTACAACTTTTGTGTGGCAAACAAAACCCCATATACAAACTTCACTGTGGCCTCACAGACAGCTGTTCTGGTCATCGGATGTCAGGCCTGAAATAGTCGCTTCCAGTTTATTTTCCCAGGCACTAATTCTTGATGTGTTTTATGTTTACATGCTTAGATTTATGGCCAGGAAATTTGATAATCAAACTAAATTATATCGGTAGTCCTCTGAGTTGGTGTCTGGGTATTGCTCTTGGGTGAAATTTGTTGGTAATGCTATTTAACAAAAACTAGCAGCTGGGAATTAAGTTTTGAATAGCCATTTACACCTCCGTAAAAGGATTAGCTCTAGCCAATTGTTACACTGTTTAAACCTTAATTTGCATCCGTATGGAGGTGGATCTTCTGAGGACTTCTCTGTGGTTCCCAGTTGTATTTGTGTACCTGTGGGTGGGAGAGTCATTAGAAATTTCCTCTTATAGGGTGGAGGTACTAAGTTGCTTCGGGATAAGCAGGTTTTGACTATCAACAACAGTGGGTTCATTAGTTATATTTTGTAGCAGTTGTGGCCCTTGAATGTTTGGTACATGGATGCATTCTATAATATTACATGTGTTTCAGATAAGAGCCTTCCTGGATCTTAGGAGGATTTTAAATGTTGATTTTCATCCACAGCTTTCCTTGGGGATTAAATGTAAAAAACCAGAACCAGAACTTGATAAAGTAATCTTTTCTCTCCAGACCCTGTGTTCTTACTTAGAGATCAAAACCTAGCTTTTAAGCTCCACGCCTGTAGCTCAGTGATTAGGGCGCCAGCCACATACACTGGAGCTGGTGAGTGTGAACCCAGCCTGGGCCTGCCAAACAACAGTGACAACTACAACCAAAAAATAGTGGGGCGTTGTGGCAGCCACCTGTAGTCCCAGCCACTTGGGAGGCTGAACCAAGAGAATCTCTTAAGCCCAAGAGTTTGAGGTTGCTGTGAGCTGTGATGCATCGCACTCTACCAAGGGCAACATAGATTCTGTCTCAAAAAAAAAAAAAAAAGCCTAACTTTTAAATGTCTTACCACAAAAAACAAATAAGTGAGGTGATGACGATGTTAATCAGTTTGATTTAAGCATTCGGCATCGTATATCAAATTATCACGTTGTATAAAGATTGGCTCAGTGCCTGTAGCTCAAGTGGCTAAGGCACCAGCCACATATACCAGAGCCGGTGGGTTCAAATCCAGCCCAGGCCTGCCAAACAACAGTAACAACTACAACCAAAAAATAGCCAGACTTTGTGGTGGGCGCCTGTAGTCCCAGCTACTTGGGAGGCTGAGGCAGGAGAATCGCTTGAGCCCAGGAGTTGGGAGGTTTGCTATGAGGAAGTAGAGGTTTGCCACGGCACTCTACCCAGGGTGAAAGTTTGAGGCTCTGTCTCAAAAAAAAAAAAAAAAAAAAAATTAAAGATCAAAGCTTGTTTATGCTTACAGTTGTTCTAACTATAGATAGTAGGTAAACTTGTCTTTTAACTAGTATAAAGCTGGAACTATAAGTCAGTTTCTGATGCCCAGCATTGGCCAGAGTGAGTTCTATTTATAAGGTAGTGAGCCTGGGGTGGGGGGGAGGTGGGCAGAGAGGAAAACTAGCTGATCAGGAGTGTGGGGGAAGAGAGGGTATCACATACTATTAAACAGATGAAAATTGACAGAGTTTGGAATGTTTAGTTGGAATGAAGTTTGGGACATTTTAGTAACCACCTCGTTACTAGTTACTTCTGTCAGTTTTTCCATCACAAAACACTTGTTCAGTTATTTATTCAATAAATATTTATTAAGTATCCCTGCCAGGCACTGTGCTAACTACCGAAATTAGTGATATTGTATGTGGAATTGTACAAGGAGTAAAAGGAATTGTTGTATCTGTTGCTGAGAGTGGTCAGGATGGTAAATGTCATTTAAAAGGACTGCAGTCTACAGGTTTTCCATGTAATAAACATACCAGGCAAAAGAAAGGTAGATAAACCTGTTTATGAATAAATATCACCCTTTTAAGAAATGTTAAAGGAATTGGATACATGGGATTGAAGGTATTTGAGGGACTCCCCAGGAAATAACAACAGCATCTTGTCTTGAACCTCTAGGGGAAAAGCACAGGCCCTTCAAGAGAGGTCAGGCCAAGGCTGTCTTTGTGGTTCTAGGAAGCAACCACAACTAGATTTGTTTTCTTTTTTCACTTTCAAAAATTTTGATTGAGGAAGTGACTGAATCTGTTAGTTCAACCCACAGAAACTAAAGAAATCATACTTTAAAAATTAAAAGTTGTGAAATAAGGACGCTTACTCATTTTGCTTGTATGTATCTTTGTACCTGTGCCAAAAGAGAACAAAAGAGGGAAAGAACTTATCTTAGTTGATTTGCACCTGGAAAAAAAATTTTACTATGTTAGTTTGACAAAAATATTTGTTTCTTTAGTTTTTTGTTTATTTATTAGAAAAAAAAAATACAGAGCCACAAACTACAAGTAAAAGGAATTTAGTATGAGAAAGCTGGACAATGCTTGCATTTTTTAGTAAAGTTATTTTCAGCAAAAAACCTGATGATTATTTTATAAACTAAAGTCTGGTAAAATGTGGAAAGGGCATTGTTAGAAATCCTTGGCACAGACCAGCTCATCTTTTAGCCAGAGAAAGTTGTGAGTTAATCTATATTATAAACTCTATGCAAACTGTGCTCGTTGCCATCTTATTGATCACCAAATGCCAAAGATATAGGAAGTCTTGGACAGCTATTAACAATAACCATAAAAAATACTGTGGGAATAGGAATGTCATATGAATTTTAGTTATTGGATTTAAATGTTGTCCTGTCAGCGGATAGTCTCATTAAAGTATGTGTTCTGCATTATGAGGACTGCTGTGAGAAGTTTAAACAGTAAACTAAAAATTCAGTTGCTGTCCTCACCACGCTTTTGGTCTTGTTGAGAAGATGGGGCAGACAAGGCCTAACTACAGAACAGTACAGGGCAGGCTGTTGTCTGTATTGTGCTAAAGTAATTCAAGGATAAGAAAGATTCTGTGAGTGAGGTAGTCGGGGAAGCTTGTAGAGGGATGTGAGATGAGCTAGCTGAGTAAGCAACATTTAGACCAATCAGCTTGGTAAACCACAAAGGTTTCCTGGCATTTGTCCTGGCAGGACATTCAAGCATCCCTGCACGCTGGCACGATGAGGTGACAGTGCAGGGAGTAGGCTGAGTACAGCTGCAGGTAATAGGGGGCATGTCTTCTGTGGAGAATTTTAAAACAGTAGTAAGATCACTAAAAGTAAGTGTGTCTTCTTACTGCCATTCTTGGGGTGGCAGAGATAAAATATGCCTCCCTAGGAAGGAGGGAGGCTGTTCCCACTGCAGCTCCCCGACATCCCCCCACCACCACACCAGCCAGTCTTCACTATGTGCAATACTGGCATTTTAGAGGACATACAAATCCTTATGCCATTGTTTTTGCACCATGTTTACAGCCTGGTTCAGAAAGTGATTCTAAAGGCAGAGTGAGTTGGAGGGCACAAGCCCTTCTGTGGGCTGCAAGTGGGTTCTGCCTTTCCAGTGCAGCGTGGAAACTTCTTCTGAATTAAACACCATGGTTTATAAAGCGGGAGTTGCCACATAAAAATCAAACTTGCACTTCTGAATTTCCAGCTTCTTGTAAAAACTGGGAATATTTAGGCTCACTGGGACACATTCCACAGTGGGAGCTGAGGGTGACCCTGGCTCTCTGTAGCCCTGCCCTATCCCCCTACAGCCTGGGAAGGTCCTGGTTACCTTCCCTGTAAGGCACTTGAGTGCCTCCCTAGCTGAGTGGTGAGAGACTGTTTCTTCCTCTTCTGACTCTCACTCTTACCTGCTCCTCCTCTGCCACCTGTAGCACAAGGTCAGTCTCCTCACAGCTCAGCCTTGGGTCTCTCTCCTCAGCCAACTTCTTGCAAAGCTGCCAGACTAACCCTCTCAAAAACACTGCTTTCAAGAAACCAGCAATGGCTTGGAAATGCACAATTTATTGCTGTATTCTTTCCAAAGTTTCATATTAATTTAATTTCCCATTACTATTCTTTCCTCATCAGCAGCAACCCCAACTCAGCTAGACTTTCCTCTCTTGCTGCTCCCCACACCCCCCTTACCCTGCCATTCCCTGTCACCTTGCCTGAGCCGTTCCTTAGCTTCAAATGTTATTCCCCTCTCCCTATAAAACCTGCCTGGCTGAAGTTCCTCCTCCTTAAACAAACCCCTGGGACCCCAGGGATCTCTTTGTCTCTTTACTGCTTCTTAATTTCTGACCATCTAACCATCTAGTGACCCACCCTGCACCTCTTACCGCTGATTGCATGCTCTTTTACTGCTTTGAAATTGGTTCACCACTGAAGGGAACTCTTAAGGGAAAGTGTTATTCTGGGAATTGAGTGGCCACAAGATAAAAGCTTCTAGGAAGAATTAGGATCCAGATTTTGCTTAGGCAGCATGAGGTTGCCTATAAGACAGAAAGGCATGGAGTCTGGGAGGTTAGGGGCAGTAGCTCGGGAATGAAGACCCAACACTGGGTCTGGCCCACATAGACTAAGAATCCTGACTTAGAGTTTAGACAGAAGCTTGGGACTTGGCAACAAACCGGAAAACTGACAGGGCAGATAAGAGTAGGCACTTCAAGAACAGCACTTGCATCCAGTGAGCCCATTAATATTTTCATCTCAGGGTAAAGATCTGCTTCAGAGTAGGGCTGGGCCTAAGCCTGCAGTTGTCACCCTGCTGTGGATAGGCTGTGTCTTCTTCAGCCTTGTGGTATCAGGTACATGGCATCAGATAGGACCAATAACTTAAAAACTATAGTTCCAATTACAAATTAGTAATATTTTACAAGTTAACATATTGCTTTGTAAGTTGCTTTGTAAATCTTCATTTTCTTTTTGGGGAATGTCTTGAATATTCTCAACTCCAAATGTGATCAGCTCCTTTGAAATAAAAATACTATTTTGTCTTTGATATTTTCTCTCATAGCTTTTTAAAATCATACTTCCCCAAATAGACATTTTTTATTATCTTATTTCATTTTATTTTATTATTTTTTGAGACAGAGTCCGACTTTGTCATCCTCCTTAGAGTGCAGTGTTGTCATAGCTCACAGCAACTTCAAACTCTTGGGCTCATAGCTCACAGCCACCTCAAACTCTTGGGCTCAGATGATCCTCTATGCTCAGCCTCCCAAGTAGCTGGGATTACAGGTTCCTGCTACAGTGCCTGGCTGGTTTTTCTATTTTTTTAGTAGAGATGGGGTCTCGCTGTGGCTCAGGCTGCTCTTGAACTCCTGAGCTCAAGCAGTGCATCTGCCTTGGCCTCCTAGAGTGCTGGGACTACAGGTACCTGCCACAACACCCAACTAGAATTATGGGTGTAAGCCACTGTACCTGGTTGAAAATAGACATTTTTTTAAAAGGTAGTAACTTACCGATCTATGTGGATGCTACTGTGATACAATAATAGACCTAACCTAAAACAGTGGCCAAATTGTTAGACTCTACCACTTAGTAGACTAGAAATAGATAATGAAGAATAAATCCCTCTTTCTGTGTCTTCCTATTCTCATTAAGAATAAGGAAAACTTTACTGCATTGGAATCTGAATGGGAAAATAATTTTTCCATATGTAGAAATAAAGGACGTAACCTATACTTCAGCCAGAAGTTTTCAATTTCTTAGGTGTGACAATTTAAGTAAATTTCATATGAGTTGTAGAGATCTAACTTTGTTATGATTGACAATATAAAATTAGCCTTTTCTGCTGTTAAGATTATCTCGCATACCTATCAGTCAGTGGAATGTGGAGGGAGATTGCCCAGCTATAGATTTGAACATCATTAAAGTCAACAAAGGGTTAAAAGTTACTTCCTCTGATAGACTTAAAACTGCTACATATACACAAACAAGTTTTTCAAACTGCCCCGTTTTATATCTTTGCCCAGAGACAGTATAGTTGCTGCATTTTAGTTCCTAGATTATATTACAGATATATTTCAGTAAACCACAAGGAACCACCATAGACTCTAGAAGCTGACGGTTTGTGCCCAAATAAGCATCTCCTGCAGCACCTGTTTTATTTTATAGGTTCTGTAATCACAGTAACATTCTGAAAGAAGACCTTGAAGCTTAGAGTAGCTGTCCTTCACCAGCTCCCCAGACACTTACCTGGAGGTTGTAACAAAGAAAAGCAAGTTAGGTATTTCTGTCATGAAACTGCAGTTGTGGTGGCCTGGCCAATCTTGTTCCCAAATACTTCAAAATTAAAAGGATCACAAAGTTGTGATCCTCTTGCTAAATAAAGTACATCGGGAGTGCTCAGTAGATTCATGGCAGTGAAAGCTCATCTGAAGGGACTTTTTTATCTGGCTGAGTGAGCAGGTGGCTTTGGGTCTACTTAGCTTATATTTAGCACCCTCTTCCCCACCTTTCATTATGTTAATAATATAAATAGGGAAGGTAAAATAATTTTCTTTAGAGTAGAATTCAGCTTAACTCTAATACATATTGGTTGCCGTCAAGGTGAAGGGATGGGTAGAAGTCAGGATGATAGTCTTTAAATGTCACAAGAAAACTTTACCAGATTAAGTAGCTCCATTTTACATTACCTTCCCCATCTCAAGCTATGGAAAAAGCCAGAAATGAACTTCTCAGTGAGTAGCTTTTCGACCTAAGGCAGTAAAGGGCAAGAAAACCTTCTTTCGTGTTATTATGCAAGATAAAAATGACAGTGTTAAATTACTCCTTTACAAGGTGATGGAAGAAGCTGGCCTGGGAGGAGTCCTCCTGAGTTCTGGAGGCCACTAGGTGATTACACACTGTGAGGCTCTTTAACCAATCTCCAATTTCTTTCTCATTGCCTTTTATATGTGTTTATACACTGTGTGGCATAAACCACAGATGTGGTATGTGGCATGGAAAGCATGAATGGATTTATAATTCTCTGTGCATTCTGACTTGTTACACTAAAACACTAAATGATTCCTCGTGTGACTCTCTTAACCTAGGCTGCCAAACTGTGATCCTGGGTAATAAGCTATGTTGTCTGCATCTACCAGAGTAAGCATTATTAGTTTCTCAGCATTCATAATAGTGCATTGATTTGCATTGTGAAAGGTTGTGTTTCACATGACTGTTGATCTACAGTTATGTGTAATTCAGCCTTCCATGAAAAATGGTCTGTCTTTATGGCAAACATAAATTTTAAAATTAATGCCTAGAGTCTTTAAGACTGTTTCTTTACCACAGTCATTTTTT
The DNA here is from genome assembly GCA_963574355.1 of Loris lydekkerianus. Taxonomy (NCBI): domain Eukaryota; kingdom Metazoa; phylum Chordata; class Mammalia; order Primates; family Lorisidae; genus Loris; species Loris lydekkerianus. The sequence continues at coordinate 2,628 of CAUYPK010073237.1, read as the reverse complement.
AAGACCAGATAAGAAGTCAGGGATGTTTTGTGCTGTCAGCTATGCTCTTCTGCACTTGGAATCGTGTGTGTGGTGCATGCTGATTGTCACTGTCTGACTCTCTAGCTGGGTAAACAGGAGAAAGTGTTGTGACCTTTGAGAGACAAGTAATCAGGTCTTTAAATACAGATTTTTTTTCTAGAGGATTTTAATCACCAGGATCCCTCATCCCCACCTTGCTCTAGCTACCTGCTGTGCCCCTCAACATCCAGGAATTTTTTTCTTTCCTTCCTTCCTTTTCCCTCCTCCCTCCTTCCTTTCCTTCTTCTCTTCCTTGTTTTGTAACTCTGGGTAGAGTACCCTGAAGTCATCACAGCTCACAGCAACCTCAAGTGCTCCTGGGCTCAAGTGATCCTATTTTTGCCTCAGCCTCCTGAGTAGCTAGGACTACAGGTACCTGCCACAACACCCAGCTAATTTTTCTATTTTTAGTAGAGACAGAGCCTTGCTCTTGTTTAGGCTGGTCTTAAACTCCTGAGCTCAAGTGAACCACCTGCCTCAGCCTCCTAAAGTGTTAGGATTACAGGTATGAGCCACCGCTCCCAGCCCAAAATTCAGGAATTCTTGTTGGGAACTCGTAAATGAAATTTACCCATCCACTCTGTGACCTTTCCTGGACCCAAGCAGTCACCTGGCCAATTTGATAAACCATTCTAGAAACACAGTTTTGGGGAGAATGATCTATTCATATTCTTAAGTAGCTAATTACTTTGATGTCATAGTATCCTAAGCCAGGCAGGGTGGAAAGGCTCGTCTAACAGGTTCTGAAATCCTTAAAGGTAGAAAGGCTCCATAGGTTACAGAATCCGTAAGGCCTGCTAAATAGAGCCATGTTTGGCAGCAGCCCTGTCTGTGCCTCTGACCAAACCATGGCAGTCACATCTATCTTTTTAATCTGATCTGTAAAATGGGACACCTGCCCCACAGCATGCTCTAATACAGCAGTTCTCAACCTGTGGGTTGTGACACACAGTAACTGTATTAAAGGGCTGCGGCATTAGGAAGGTTGAGAATCACTGCTCTAATATGAAGATCTGATTTCCTGTTCACAAAATGAAGCATCTTAAAGGGGGAAATAAAACAGTGCTGTCATCATGGTTGATTTATGGTTCTATCAAAGATTAAGTGTTCAAAAACCTTCATATGAAAGGTGGAAGCCATGTTATTATATGCAGTTATGAATTATTAAAATATAATTCATGTCGTTGGGTATAATTGACAATAGATTTTGCTCATTGTCTTCTGGAAAATATTTTAACATAAAAAATGATTACTTAATAAATAGTTTTATCTTGTATGAAAGAATTATGAGATTACCCCTTATTTACTTTTCCAGGTACACCACTCGTCTCTATTAGTGACCACTTTCAGATTCTTCAGTTGTGTTCTCAGACACATACTGAAAACTGGAGTCGGCTTTATAGCGTTAAGATTACACTGTGTAAAAACCTCTATTTTATTCTACTTATGTTCAGAGTAAAATTCAGGGTATTTGTTACTTTATCAACATTTAAAGTTAGGAAATGCTGATATATTTGTTTAAATTGCAGTATTCTGATTGGAAGCCATTTAAAGTATATGAAGTTTAGAATTTAAAGAATATTAAATTAAGAATTTAAGTCCTTCCACTTAATTGAAGAAGGATATAAATTAGCTGACATCGAGCTTTGTTTTTTCTATGTGGCACCAATGTTACAAACTTTCCAGGCTCTGCACCTGTGGCTCAAGCGGCTAAGGCGCCAGCCACATACACCTGAGCTGGCAGGTTCGAATCCAGCCCAGGCCCACCAAACAACAATGACGCTGCAACCAAAAAAAAATAGCCAGCCATTGTGGCGGGCGCCTGTAATCCCAGCTACTTCAGAGGCAGAGGCAGAAGAATCGCTTGACCCCAGGAGTTGGAGATTGCTGTGAGCTATGATGTCACAGCACTCTACCTAGGGCAACAGCTTGAGGCTCTGTCTCCAGAAAAAAAAAAAAAAAAAAAAAACAAAAAAACTTTCCAGTGTGAAGTAGATAATAGAGGAAAAAACATTTTAATCCTTTGTGCCACTTTGCAGATTTTCTGATTTATTTATGTAGAGCCATGGGCAATACTCCATTCAAGGATAGTCATGGCTCTTGGACTTCTTGTCCAATCTTTCCTGAAATAAATCTGTAAGAAGTTTAATTTTCTTCAACCCAACTTTCTTTAACAAACTTTCTTTAAACCAAACTTTCTTTAAACCAACTTTCTTTAAACCAAACTTTAAGGCTTAGCTGTTTTAGAAGTCATAAATCCTGCATGCTGACCTCTATCAATAGCTCATTTGCTATTTGACCTCATGCAAGTCAGTCACGTTTATCCTTTTGTGGGAAATTAGCACATTAATTATAGAAAACCTTAGCCAGTTCTTTTATTTTTATTTTTATTTATTTATTTATTTATTTTTATTAAATCATAGCTGCGTACATTGATATGATCATGGGGCATCATATACTAGCTTCACAGACCATTTGACACATTTTCATCACAATAGTTAACATAGCCTTCCTGGCATTTTCCCAGTTACCATGCCAAGACATTTACATTCCACATTTACTAAGTTT
>CAUYPK010073236.1:0-18009 GCA_963574355.1 Loris lydekkerianus | reverse complement strand
GCACATTGCAAGTACAAGTTGGTTCTATCATGTGTAGAACACAAATGTCCTAATGCTATAATTGGGTAAATGAGGTGAAAGCTATGCTGATTAGTATGATGTAAGCACTCCAATTTGTACAAATAATCAACACACTGAAATTGGCATAAATGTATTTATGATCTATGTACAAAAGACTGAAATAAAAACCACCAGTGGTAGGACTGAAAAATAAAATTATAGATCCTCTGGGAATACTAACAATAACAAATAAATAAATAATTGTATATATGTAACATGCTTATATATTATTCAAAATAAAAAATTAATAAATATGTAATTTGCAACATGAAAAAATAAAAAATAAAAAAGATTTCTATTTTTTCATTCTTCCATGAGAAGACAGAAAGAATCTCATAGTAGAGCTAGCTGGGCTTGTAGTAATAAAGTGCTTTCAACTTTAGCACAACTATCTCTTTCCTCAGGTCATAAGCGACCACAGGATTCTGAGCAGGGTAGATTTAAAAAGCCTCACAATTTGTACCTTACATTAACTCTCCCTTCTCCTTGTGACAGACTCTTTCTTGTGTTTCTCTTAAGAGCCCCTTTTGTCTGTTATTTTGCTGTGATTTCCTAAGGACCCCTATGAAGCCACTTTCTACCCTTCACAAATATCAGTAAGCACATTCTGACTTCAGAATGTATTCACAATGGCCGATTCATCTAGTCACTAAATATTATTGAGCATCGACTGTGTGCCAGATGATGTGAAAGAAAGCAATCCACCAGGAGTGGAAATCTTAGAGCAAGCCTCAGGTCTTCCAAACCTGATCTGTGTCTTTGTCCAAATGGTATAATCTAAATTTCAGCACTCTCATCCTAAAACAAAAGGTTGCAATGAAATCATCTACAAGGTCTCTTTCAGTCCTCAGCTTTTATAAATTCAATTAGGCAGACAGATGGAGATAGAGATAGAGAGAGATAGAGACAAAGATATAGAGATAGATATGTTTTTTAAAAACTCATGAATGGGCAGCGCCTGTAGCTCATTGGGTAGGGCACCAGTCACATGCACCCAGGCTGGTGGTTCGAACGTGGTCTGGGCCAGCTAAACAACAATGACAACTGAACAAATGATAGCCGGGCCTTGTGGCGGGCGCCTGTAGTCTCAGCTACTTGGGAGGCTGAGGCAAGAGAATCACTTCAGCCCAAGAGTTTGAGGTTGTTGTGAGCTGTGATGCTATAGCACTCTACAGTGGGTGACATTGTGAGACTCTGTCTCAAAAAAAAAAAAAACAACAAAATTGGCAAAGGTTTTTGGAACATGATGGGTTGGCAAGGGTGGGTATGATAAAATAGGTATGCTTATTTATTACTTATGTGCAGAGGAAACTGAGTCCTGACTAGGGGCTCTTGGCATGAGGAATGAAGAAGCTTGGTACAAAGTCTGCAGGGGACCAAGGAACTCTGGGAGAAGCCCTCCTGATTAACCTCAGGTCCCTGTTTATTATCACAAAGCAGGAAAAAGTAGTTAAAAGTTACTTAGACATCAGCATTAAAAGGGGGAATCTCAGACCTTTAGCAAGACCTCTGCCTGTAGCGTCAGGAGACCTTTGGAATCTAGAGAATCTTACCATAACCATTAGGCCTGGTATTGGGACACCTCACATATCCATTCTCACTTGGAGGCCAGTTTTCTCTCCTGCACGTACGCAACTCAAGTGCCATTCTTGTGATTCTCCAGGTCTCTCAAGCAGGAAGCAAGTATAAACTCTCATTTTGTGCTCTGTATTTTAAGGAACAACTGATAAACCAAAGCCCTTTACCTATTCACCATCTATAAATGAAAATAATGACTATATTGATTTTGGAGAGTTTTTCTTTAAAAAAAGAAAAATATATATTTTACCCTGAGGAATATCTGATATAATTTAGGCTCCTTTTAAAGGATTTGTTTGCTGCTATTTATTATTCTTCTTAAAATAATAAAGTGATATGTTGGCAATGTTGATCACAAAATTGATATTAAAACGCCTATACAGTTACTTATTCCTGAGTCATTATTTAACTTTTTAACATCCATAAAGATGGAAGTACATCATCCTTTGTCAGCAATTAGGAGATGGAAGATTTGGATGGAAGGTAATGTTTTTCTAATCTAATAAAATTTGACAAGAAAATTTTCTACTGAAAGGAAAAGCAGAGAGAGGCAAGCTCAACCCAGGCAAGATTTGAACCACAGATGAAAATTTAATTTCAAAGATTATTAAAATAATAGCAAACTAAAAATTTCCTTTTCTGGCTATTTTACTTACTGTACACTCTATTATCAGCATTCAGTATTGAGTCAAGCAAAATGTTACAGATAAGTCACAGGCTTCAACCAACAGAAGATTCTCACCTACAGTTGAATCCCCAAAGAACTACCCTCTGGAGCATCTTAAGGATGAATGGAAATAAAGAATTGGCACCAACAGTAACTTTTAATTATGAAAGGTGTTTTTAATTGTAAAATATCTAACTATTGTTCAAATAAAATCTCCAGCTATTGTTAAGGTGGTCTTAACACATCCACACCAAGAGAAAACTAGCCTCACTCCACACTGTTGGAGTAAAGCTTTCACAGTGGAGATGCTGTGGAGAAAACTGAATTACCCCATGCCTATAGATGATCACCCATGCAGACACAAAGGACTTTCCACTATAGAAATCAGTATTCAAATGCTCAATCTCCAATTCAGTTGACCCATAAAACAATCTTTGATATTAAATCAGCATTGTTCATTTTCATTGGTTTTGTAGTTTTGTGCATATTTGATAGTTTTTATTTGTCTTGTTCCCACATAAAACTTGTCATCTAAAGAGTGGGCCACATGTGGCTTTCTAGGTCCTTAAGTGTGACTTTTTGACTACCGTATATACTCGAGTATAAGCCGAGTTTTTTTGGCACAAAATTTGTGCCAAGTTCGGGTTTTTTGAAAAAACTCGGCTTATACTTGAGTATATATGATAAATCCAATTTTTTTTTTTTTTTTTTTTTTTTTGAGACAGAGTCTCACTCAGTTGCCCTGGGTAGAATGCCGAGCCATCATAGCTCACAGCAACATCAAACTCATGGGCTCAAGTGATCCCCTTGCCTCAGCCTCCCAAATAGCTGGGACTGTAGGCACCCACCACAATGGCTGGCCAGTTTTTCTGTTTTTAGAAGAGACAAGGTCTTGCTTTTATCAGGCTGGTCTAGACCTCCCAAGGTCAGGTGAGCCACCCTCCTTGGCTTTCCAGAGTACTAGCATTACACATGTGAGCCACTGTGCCTGGCCTGAATTCAAATTATATAGAACCAATTATTTTATTTTTATTAATAACTTTTGTTCACCTTTTGTATTTTTAGTTTACTTTTAAATGAACATATTTAAAATACCAAATAATAAAATAAATTTCATCAAAAATTCCTCCTAGATTGACCAGAATTATTAGAATATTAGCAAACCATAGGGTAAATTGATGGCTGCTACACTCATGATTTAGCTCTAACTTCCCCCTACCTGCCTGGTACCGCTACCACATCAGGCTGGTACGTAAAAGTTTATGGGGATTGAGTAAACCAGTCTGCTGGCTGCTTTTGACAATGGTTCATTGTGTTTACATTTGAAGTGGAATTTGTGAATAGCGGCATAGCTCACTAGTATTTTTTAATTCTGTCTGCTTCAGAGCCCATCATGTGAAAGAAGGCCCAAAAAACACTGAAGGAAGAAAACAGATTTTTAATGAGGATTGGGAATTGTAATACTATCTTGTTGATGTGAAAGATAAGATGATTTGCTTGCTTTTTATGATACTAAGAAATTCAATGCTTATCAGCATTATAATAGTAATAAGAACCACAAATATTTTAAATTAGAGGGAGAGGTATAAAGAGTTGTATTGCAGAAATTAAAAGATGAAAAGCAAAAGCCAAGATGATTCTTTCAAGCAGCAATAAGACCAGGAAATAATGCCACTGATGCAATTTATTAAGTAGCTTGAATACTCAGAATAATGGGAAGCCACTCAGTGATATAGAAATTGTGAAAGAATACATCATTGAAGTTGTAGGATACTCAGACCTGGATAACATTTTTAAGTACAAACAGCTACCTCTTTCAAGGAGAACCAAAACTGATTGACAGCATGAATTAGCCTTCAACTTAACAGAACAACTTCATGCAATACTTCACAAGGAAAAATACATATTATTCAATCACTTTGGATGAACCTACTGATACTACTGACTTGGTGCAAGTTTTATACTTTATTCTGGTCATGACAGAAGATTTCCTTTGCTATGAAGAGTTACTCACTTTGAACACCCTTACAAACAGAAGACAAGGAATAGATATCTTCAACAAATTTCAAGATAGATATCTTGAAGTTGGGCTGAAATTGGTAAATTTATTGAATCTACCTACAGACAGTGCACCTTCCATGATAGGAAAACATGAAGGGTTTATAGCACAGATGTAAAAAGCGTTAACACATCCAGACGCTTTCATTTCTTTTCAGTGTGTCTTGTAATAGTGAAATCTCTGTGCTGAAGCTATTATTTTAGGAGAAAATTTGCAACAAGTTACAAGTGCTGCTGACCATATTTGTGCAAAAAAAAAAAAAAGAAAGAAAGAAAAAGAAAGAAAGAAAAAAAGAAAGAAAGAAAGAAAGAAAGAAAGAAAGAAAGAAAGAAAGAAAGAAAGAAAGAGAAAGAAAGAAAGGCAGGCAACACGGCCTCCTCAGTTTTGTAACATGTTAACTTTGAAGAATGAGGTATTCACTGTGAATTTGCCATATCATTCTAAAGTACATTGGCTATCCAGGGTCAAGTGTTATCCAAAATTTTACCTCTGTAAAACAGATAAATTTTATGAAGAACAAAATCAGCAGTATGAATTGTTAAAAGAAGATTTCTATAGGAATGCAGCATTTCTGTCTGATGTTATGTTAATGAAAATGACTTGAATAGTCTTTGCAAGGCAAAACTAAGTCTATATATGGTATTTGGTGAAAAGTCCAAGCATTTTTGGGGGAAGAAAAAAAGGCTGTCTTTTCTCCAAACACATCTTCTAAGTTCCCTGGTGGTCTAGTGGTTAGGATTCAAAACACTTCTTCTTCAAAAGGAAATTTCAGATGAACATTTTCCCCAGTTAGCAAAGGTCATTGACAAACAGGACAATATATGAAAAACATTTGAAGAATAAGCAGCTGTTATAGACCTATTAATTGAAGAAGGTTCACTGACTTTGAGAATCATGACCTCCCACTCAAATTAGTATCTCAGCCTCACCTAGTTGTTGTCACCAAAGCACCTAAAGAATTGCATAGGTAATTGATTAAGCTCTCAGTAGATGACATTGTAAAGTTATTGTTTGATGCTAAGAAAGATCCAATTAAAATATGGGGAAAATGCAGTACAATACCTATCCTTCAGCAATATGCCCCCCCAAAATGCCTTGCTACTTTTCAACCACTTACTAATGAAAACCTACATTCTCCTACCTAACCCAAATCAAGACCCTGTATGGTCACAAATGACTGACACCCCTCTGGAGGATCAGCTGAAACTGTAGACCTCCAAGCTGTGACCACTGTGCTCAAATGTTTTCCAGCATAAAGCAGACACAACAAAGTCATCAAAAGGTTATTTAACTTTAAAATTAACAAATGGTTTTCATTTTTTAAATCATTAATCACATAGCAGCATTTTAAAAGATAATGTATATTTTTAAGTATATCTAGTTGAAATTTCTTGACTGTGGCCTTATTTGATTACCACTAGACTAACGAAGCCTTCCAACAAGAAACGGTTCCCCACCCCTAGTTTATACCTAGTTTTATGTGCGTATATATTTTAATGGCATTTTTAATTAATTATTTTGTCTTCAAAATAAATATGTACATTTTGTAGCTTTGATAGGGTCTGACTTATTTGGCAGGTCTGTGACTCTGGCAAGACAGTACCAGTGTCTATTTCCCATGGTGGTCACAGTGCCAACACAAGCTGTGAAAGTGGTACCCTGGTTCATATTATACCTCAGCTCTATAAACCTGGTTAAAATGACTCTGCTTCAAGGCAGGAATACACCTGTGATGGATGAGGATGAAATTGCCAGTCTAATAGGTTTAAAAAGGTCAAATATCAGTGTTTTTCTTATCAAGTAATTTAATACAAGCTCAGGCTTTTTTATCTTCAAGAAAAGAGCCTGATCTGCAATATGAAGGCATTGAAACAGATAACCTCTTTGTAGGCAAAGAACCCTTCCTAATGCTATCCTGATGCTATCCCAAAACTATCATTGTTTTGGTCAGTGTGGAAATTTTCCTTCTGGCTCTTCTGTGTCAGGCTTTGGCAACAGAGTTAACTCTCAAGTTTAGGATGCCTGGAGTCTGCAGAATATCGAGGCTGGATTATTTTCTATGTGTTTGCCAAACAATAGCTAGGAATTGCAGCTACTCAGTTCTATTTTAACTTCCAGGCAATGGACTTGACCATGATCATTTCATAAAAAACATTTGTTTATTAATTTACTTATACAATAACCTTCTTCATTCTGTTATTTTAGAATGAACAAATCAAGGCTTTTTTCTTAAACAAAAATATTAAAAGAATGATTTTTTTAAATCAACTATTAAATATATGTTAGTCTAATATAAATAAATTTTACAACCCAGAGTACCCTCGTATTAATTTGAAATTAAAAAGAAAGAAGGGGTATCCCACTCCTTGCCCCAGCCCCAATTTTCTAGATAAAATGAATATGTGTTTTGTTTTGTTTTGTTAAAAATGTATTCATCTTCCTCAAGACTGAGAGACAAATCTACATACAAGAAGAAAAGTGAGACACTGTCTTGGGGAGTTATCTGGCCTTTAGTCAGGGAGACTTTCTTCTTCATAGGACAGAAATTAATCAATCCAGTTTTTTTGTGTAAGGCAGTACAGGAAAGATTCAGAACTCCCACAAACAGAAATCAGTCAGAATGGTTTTTCAATAAAGTCCCTTTTGTTTTCTATTCAAGAAAATACTAATAAATGATCCAATGTTATCCTAACTGTTTGCACAGACCTTTCCTGTAAGAGTTCTCTCTTTTTATTATTTCAAATTCCCCAAGAGGGTTGAACCCCTACCCACACCTACCTCTAGGAGAAGAGGACACAGAAAAGTTTGTCCACAGTTACTGCTTCCTTGGAGCTGAGGTGAGCTGTCTTCCTTTCTCATGACAAACCTGAGTATATGACTATATCCAAGTATAACCTTTCTGGTCTCATTTGGGGCACTGAATGTGCATTTCAGTCCTTCATGAGGAATTTTTCAGGAGGAAGCATGACAAAATAAATCCTCATGTGCAGCAAGACATGAAGAAGCTGAAGTCATGTTCTTATTACTTTACATGTTCAATGTTTATAATTTTTCTCTTTGGAGGGAAACAACTAAAGCCTTGTGTGCCCTAACCCTATGTCCACTTTGCTCCCAGATGAAGGGCAGACTCCCTTAGTAGGGCAATGAAACCTGGTGTAAGAAACAAAATACTCCATGACAGGAAATAGCAGTTACAAAAAATATGCTTATTCAAAAAGGAAAACTGCGTCATGATGGATTATGAAAATGAGCTGAGGAAAGTTATAATAAGCAGAAAAATATTCTGGGAGTCTTGTGATATTACAGTTACTTGTCTATTTATTCATTTACTAATAATTTATAAGAACTTATATTCTTCTGAAAAGTCTTCTGATAAAAGAATCTCATATGTAATAAACAATATTTATAGAGGACTATAACTGATAATAGATATTTTACACACATTGTCTCAAAATATGGATTAAGTATTAATACTACCCAATTTTATGGAAGAAAAACATGAAATAAAAGTTAAATAACTTGTTCATAAGTGGCAGTGCTGAGATATGAATATACATTTGACTATTTTCTTTCTATGGCAACATCAGAACCACTTAAAAATATTTGAAGATTGAAAGGATACAAATATTTAGGGTAATGAAAAATGCAAAAATCAATACTCTATTAAAGTAGATACGAATCATTTTTAAGTTAGCCACCTAAATTTTATTTGGGGTCAAAAGCATATATATTAAAGTGCTTTTTCTGAGGACAGCAACATTTCCCAATCTCATCTGCAGCCCTTGTCAACAGCTAATCTCTTGATAAATTTTACAGGAATAACAGAAAAACTATCATTGTTTAGGTCAGTGTGGAAATTTTCCTTCTGGCTCTTCTGTGTCAGGTTTTGGCAACAGAGTTAACTCTCAAGTCTAAGATGCCTGGAGTCTGCAGAATATCCAAGACTGGATTCTTATCTATGTGTTTACCAAACAATAGCTAGGAATTGTAGCTACTCAGTTCCATTTTGACTCCTGTGGCAATGGACTTGAGCACGATCATTTCATAAAAAACATTTGGTTATTAATTTACTTATACAATATATACTTAATACAATACAATAATATACTTATACAATAACCTCTTATTAAGCACCTATTAATATAATCTACATGATAGGGAATTTTGTTCACTTTTTTTTATGATAGTCTGACACAATGGAAGAAAATAAAACCAATAGCAGTTTGCATGTTTACCTTGGGTAACTGTGGTATGTTTAGGACCATTTCTATGACTCAGTTTGCACAAGCACTCCACAGAAGACCCTTTTTCACTTTTTAGCCCTAGTCCCATGCATATGTGGTACATATAATTTGTGTTAAAATAATAATAAGTTTTTTAAATAAATGACCTCTATATCTTTTCAAATCTTTAAAAGCATCCTTAAAAAATCTCTAGCCTGTGAATGAGAGGCCCTAATTGTACTCCTGACAATATGCCAAACCCACCAGCTGACTTTGTAAACAAGCCATAGTAACTGACTTCTTCCCTACGAGTCTGTGGAACTGAGCAAATGACTAGGATGTTAAGGGAGGTAACAAATGTTCCTTAGCACCAGTGGTTTTCGGCTCATCTCCGAAAATAGAATAAGCCCTGTAGACCCAGCCTATCCCCAGAAAGCTCATGATGAATAAGCAGTCTTTTGGAGGTGGTGCTGGGAAGTACTGATGAATGGCTCAGCCCTTCCAGATCTAGGAACTACAGAAAAGGTGGGAAACTCTGGGACCTTGCTATCAGAATAGGCTCAGAAGTTCCAGCAGGGCTAGCAGAGTCCAAAGACTAGTTGTGCCCATCTAGGGGGAAGCCTGGGAAATGAGACTGACTTTGGGCAGTGAAAGAAAGTACAATAATCACAATACACCCAGAATCCCTGGAGGCCAGCTAGAGAGTGAAGCAAGTGGGCCAGAAGGCAAGAGGCTTCCAGAGCACCCAGTTAGGGCCCCTTACAGAAGCAGGTGAAGAATGTTTAGGGAGGGAGTCTGACAGCAGTGCAGGGCTGGCTTTGAGGAAAGAATGCCCAACCCTAGACGCAGTAACTATGAAAAGCACAGGTCAGGGCAGGACACAGCAAGGTTAGACTAATGTTGAGTCTGATGAGTCTGATAGTCACAAAATTTCCCAGGAAAAGCTCTTAAAATCACCCTGCTGCTCACTCCTCATCCCAGTCCTCAGATTCTGTGAAACTGATGACTGCCTTCTGCTCAGAGAAAATCTATTTATTTGATTCTATTTTAACTCTTTCCTTCAACTCCTAAACTAGCTATAGCCATTTTTCTCAAATGGTTTTAAAGACTCAATGCACAAAATTAAAAATTGTGACACTATCACTTGAACTTCACCTTAGTGATCCAGTGATAGCACAGATCCCAATCCATCTGGCCCCCTCCTCTCCCTGGGTTCAGTGCTTTCTCCTTTGCACAGTGTTGTGATGTGCACACACTTTGTTTTCCTCACTTATTGTTTTCCTATGTTGCTCAGACTTCATGAAATAATACCCTTATCAGAGCATATTTCCCAATAGCTTGCTTACTCAATCTCTCTTACCGAAGCGAGTATTTTATTTTTGGAGCTTCTGAGTCTTGTTTGTTGTTGCTACAAGCAAAACACATCCAAACACAAATGTAATGCCCAATGGATTTATACATCTCTAAGCCTATATGCCAAAAAATGTCAAATATAATTTCTGAATGGTAGTCACTATTAATAACCAAAGACAACATTTCAAAATTCATCAACTGCCATTATTAAAAGGAATATGAAATCTGTTAGGATATAGAAAACTAAAAAAAAAAAAAAATCACATTAAAACAAAAGCAGAGATATAAAAATGCAGAAAAAATGATACAAGCAGGCACACCAGCTCAGCCACTAATTAATTCCGTGATCTCAGTTAACTCACTTAACCTCTCGGTGGCCTAGATTCTGCATCTGCTAAATTTTTTTTTTACGTTAGAACTGTTGCGACTAAATAATCCCAAAGATTTCTAGATTTAAATACACTAAAAGATTCCTCCAGAGCTCCACTCAGACTACACTCCAATTATTGGCAATGATAAGCATCTAAAATATAAGCATGGCTTACGGGCAGAAAAATTTGTGTGATAATAATAATAACAATAACCATATGCTCATTTTTCTAAGGGCTACGTGTGAATTCATGAAATAATTTTCACACAAACTCAGTGATGTAGGAATCACTATTTTCATTCCCATTTTCCAGATGAGGATACTGGGGCACCGACATACCTAGTAGGTGGTAGAAGCAGGGTTTGAACCCAGTCTGACTCCAGGGCCATGCCCCTCTGAGGGTGTAGGTAGGTAATCTGGCAGGCTTGGGTGGCTGAAGATGACAGAGCCTGAGAGACCTTGATGGTCTTTTCAGGTAAAGTGGATAATAATGTCTAACAATAGCGTTCTCCCTGGGATTGGTTGTTTAGTTTATGGTAGTGAAGTGCCAATATTCACCCAGTTGCTCAGGCTAAAATCAAGGAATCATTTTTGATATTTGCCTTGCTCTCACCCCTTAACAATCAGCAGGTCCTTATTAGGTCTACATTCAAAATAAATCCAGAATCCCACCCATTCTCTTCGCTCCACTGCTCCCACTCAGCACACCGTCATGTTCATCTTCACCTGGAATACTGCGATTGCCGACTAACTGTTTTCCCTTTTACACTTACCCTTCCACAACCTAACTCCTTCTAGCATAATAGAGCCGATCACATGACCCCTCCTCTTCTCAAGACCCTCCAGTGGCTTCCCATCTCATTCGGAATGTATCTAAACTCGTTACTCCTTACTAAGGCCTAATCCTAAAGGACCTGCCCTAACGACCTCTCTCACTTTATCTTTACCGACCCTCCCTAAATTACTCTACTAACTTCCTAGCTATTTTTCAAATGTGTAAAATCACCCCCACCTCAGGCCCTGTGGACTGGCATTTCTCTTTGCCTGGAATGCTCTTCCCAAAGACATTTACATATCATCCAGGTCCCTAACTAAAAGTCTCTTCCACAAAAAGCAATTGCTTCCTACTCTCTCTAAAACAACACAACCCTTCATTCACAGTCCCCACACCCTAATCATTTTTCTTCCTAGCTTTTGCCACAGTTGTAATTTATTTGATAGTAATTTTCCTGAGGCTAGAGATCTGGATCTGTTGTTAATTGCTTCATCTTCAGCACCTGGGCAGTGCCTGCCACAATAGTAAACACTCAATAAATTTGAACCAAATGCATTAATTCCTCCAGGCTCTATCCTTTTATGTATGATGTCATGATATTCACAGGATCAGTGAGTAGGTTGTGGTGCTGACCCCATCAGATTCTGAATAGACTGGTAACTTCACCACTCATCTATCTGGGGGCAGGCTGCCTGGAATTGGCTGCCCAGAACTGCACTTTCCTTTTCAAATGAGGTAAACTTCCCACCTGGCCTCCTGCCTGGCTTCTGTCTTCCCAGAGATGCTGTGAGAAGCATTTCACTGTTTTCTTTTTCCTTGGAAACAGGCACACTTCCCCATGCCTCATTATCCACCCCTTTTTGTTGTTGTTCCTGAAATATATTTTGCTAGCTGAATTAAACTTCCTGAGGTCTTCAAACTTCTGTTGTGATATTCTGTATTTTTTCCTACCAAAATATAACTGCTATGTATTTGCTAGATGAGAGTTAACTCATTAGCATTAAACACTAAGATAATTACTGCGGTACAATTCATGCCATGTGGAGATGTAGAAAGCTGCCCCCTGCTTCCTTTGCTCATCACAATCTCCAGAAACTTCCCAGGTTTTTTTTTTTTTTTTTTAAGTGACAAAGGCCACCTACAGAGCAGCCTTTTATCCTCCAGATTTTACCCATTCATCATCACAAATGAGAAGTTGCTGGCTGTGACTGAAGTTTGTTAGCTCAGATAGAAACTTTGGAATAATTACTGATATTTATTTTTAAAACCAGTGAGAAATTAGGTAGCATGCATTCATAATATATGGAAAAGGAAGCCACTGCTTCCAGTAACCTGACTTCTTCATAATGGAAAATCAAATACATGAAGCATAGCCAACACACAGAAGGTGACAAGAAAGCCCTTACAGCAATAGTTCAGGAAAAGTCCTAGATTGAAGATTCTATTTACATGTTCTAAAAGCATCAATTTCTCACTTACATATGTATGGAAATAATGACCAGTGATTTAACAAAACAATATAGTGGAAATAACCCATTTTCTTTTCATTAAATATCCTACTGAGATGTTTATGATTTGACATCCATATGTATAGGCAATAATAAACCCCAAAATGTCTAGTTTTGAACTGATTTCCAAGTTTAACCATGAGCTACCTGTCAATTTCCAAAGCAGTATTAAGAGCAATCATCTTTTTTTTTGCTAATGAGGTCTGTGCATCTAATTTTCTAGAAACAGAGTAGAAGTTGTGTTCTCTGCTATCCACCTGCAGAGATTAGATCTATTCATTTTAAATTCTATTTGAGGATAGATTAAAATTTCTCTGACTCTGTCATTAAAATAAGTAAAGTAAAATATAATTGCAATAAGCCAAGGAATTAAACTGAGATACTTAACAATTCATTCAAAAGACATGAGAGTTTCTCTGATGTTAGCTTCAAAGATTATAAATAGTAAATGAAAAACTGTGAACATACTGAAATAATTGTGAGGGGAAACAAATCACTCTTCAGACCGATTTAGGTCATTTTATCATTTCTCATGTCTCTCCCAGGAGGTAAAATAGGGACTGAACTGTTTGTGTTATATCAATGACATTCAAAACATGTTGTAACCAATATGGTAACAGCACTGATCTAGTAGATGAAACTCTAAGCTAAGGAAGTAGGTTTTTTGTGGCAGGAATAAATTATTTAGTTGCTGATTGTGGGGTGATCTGAGGGAGGGTCTAGTCATTGACTGCCACCACACTACAAAAAAATATTTTTCCTTAAGGCGATGGCTGTATGGAGGTTGTATTAGGTCAATCACATTAAGTGCCATGTGAGTTGTATTTAACTCACACTAGGTTTTGAGTTGAAGGCCTCATGGAGCATGTATAATTCACATGGCTCTTGATCTAATTAAAGAGTTTGGTTTTCTAGTGTGGCAATCAGTGTGTAAGAGACCTGTGAGCTGTATATGATTCATGAGGCCCTGGGCTCAAAACTAGCATAGAGAAACCAGGGTAAGGTAGGAGGTGGAGCTACCAAAAAAGCTTGGTGTAGAAACTTTTTAACAGCCAGTATGTATGTATGTATGTATGTATGTATGTATTTATTGCAGTTTTTGGCCAGGGCTGGGTTTGAACCCGCCACCTCCAGCATACGGGGTTGGCACCCTACTCCTTTGAGCCACAGGTGCCACCCAGTATTTCAATATTTCTAATCCCTAGAAGAGCCTTATGATACATGCCAACTGAACATTACCCTTAGCACTCTCATGACCTTTGAGTAACTAAGGAAGGAGAAAAGGAAAAGAGGAGCTGTGAACATACCATTCCCTACAGGGTATTTAATGCTTCCACTTCTCTGGCCTTAGTGAGACCCTACTCATCTTTCAGATCTCAGCTTAAATGTCACATATGAGGTCCAATTTCCACCTCCAGCACAAGCCCCCTACTCTCCTTGTTCTCATTCCCACTATTGCTTTCTTAGACTATAAGGCTTTGTGTGGAGGGAACTTGTCTTTTTCTTCATTTTCTTCCTAACAACTAGATAATTATTTGAGGCATAATAAATATTTATGATACACAAATGAGTGGAGAGCTTAGACGTTTTAAATTTGCATGCCATGTAGGGCAAAATGAAGTATTAGTTAATCTGGCTTCATTATTAGTCCTCTAACAATAAGGGAGGAAGTCTTGCAAGTAAAAAAAAAAAAAAAGATAATAAAAGTATCTACTATTTATTGAGTTCTTACTATGGGATAGTCACTGTATTAAATGGTTCAAAAACATCTGTAAGACACCAAAGCCTGAGCTCTTAATCTCCACCTATTCTACTTCTCATGTTTAATTCATTTTATGTAACACCCCCTTTCTTTGGAGTGGATAAACTGGCAGATACTTTTCACTTCTGTATGGGATTGGATTAAGTATGCATAAGAACCAAAGTAATGCATTAATGCATTATAAGAAGAGAGATAACTTAAGAAAAGCTGCTGCAGACATTTTCTGGTTTTCCATTCGATGAGCAGATGGTGTACTTCTGAGAAATATCAGGATATATGAAAGAAAACGTTTCAGCAACTCATGTGTAAGTGGGTGCCAATTTCTGGCATCAGCAGATGCCAGTTGCTTCCTGACATCTGCCATATTCCACTGTAAGTACCCCAAAAAAGCATATAGCTGACAAAGTTACGTAGCTGGGAGCTTTGCATATCAGTAAGTTATACTGGCTGGTCCTATATGGCATCATTTAACCAGGAACTCAAAAACTGAAATTGATCTCTCAGATACCAAGATACAGAAGTAGACTCTGAAATCAAAAAAGTCTGAGTTCACAATCTTGAGCCTGCCATTTGCATGCTGTGTAGTCCTGAACAACATTTTTAACCTCACAGAGCTTAAGTTTCTTTATCAGTAAAACAACATATTAATGCCTAAACTGCTGGTTGCCATAAGATCCAGATAAAGTGCTTGGAAAATAGTAGGCACTTAATAAGTGCCAGCTAAATATCAAAACCACACCAAAGTTGATATCATTTAAATGCACCTTGATTTTTGAAATACAACAAAATAAATTTGAGACCTAGAGATTTGGAGAAGAGGCCTGGGCCTATAAGTGGATTAGTCCTGAAACTGAAGGAAGAACAGACAGTCGGCATCTGTTTTGGGGCTGATATATCCATGATATATCCATGGACCTCCAATCTCAGTTTGGAGTAATCACCTAGAAAAGGGCTCACAGGATGTGAACAGAAGAAAGAAGTGGGACTGCTGATAGAAAAGCTAAAAAGGAAATTTCAAGGATGTGTTATGAGGCCAGTCTGATGATTTCCTCTTTTGTGATGTAAAACTTGGAGGAGAAAATGAATGCACTGAGACAGTAAAACAGCAGGCATAATTTAAGAGGTCTCTAGGCAGAAAGCATTGGGGGACTGGGTGTGGTGGCTTACACCTGCAATCCTACCACTCTGGGAGGCTGAGGCAGGTGGATTGCCTGAGTTCACAGGTTTGAGACCAGACTGAGCAAGAGCAAGATCCCATCTTTAAAAAAATAGACAGGCATTGTGGCAGGTGCCTATAGTCCCAGCTACTTGGGAGGCTGGAGCAAGAGAATCGCTTAAGCCCAAGAGTTTTAGATTGCTGTGAGCTGTGATGCCATAGCACTCTACTGAGGGTAACCAGTGAGACTCTATCTCAAAAATAAATAAATAAAACAAATAAAAAATAACACAGCATTGGGGATCCCCTTAAAGGTCAACATGCAGAGAAAGTATAGGAGCTCAAGTAGATTTTCTATACCTCCCTTCCACCCAGGTTTCTGGGGTCAAATCAGAGGTCTGAGAGCATCTAAAGAGTGAAGCAGATCCCTAAGTCTGCTTAGGAGAAAATGACCTGGGCTCAGGCCTCTTCAAGCCTCGAGTAAAGTCTTTTTCATCTTGTCTCCTAACTGTTCAGGGAAAAGCTCTAAAGAAAATCAGATCACTGGGATAATGCCTCTGCCAAAATCTCTGCTTAGTTCGGAACCATACTTTTTGCTGCAACTGACTGATTGATTGTATAGTCCTGTGGTCAAGGTTTCCCCTTCGTGAATTAGCTCAATTATTTTCATCCAACATCAGTTGATTATTGTTTGCCTCACTGTTTGCATCAGTGAGTCAGTAGGCACTTATAAACAAGAGTTTTGGTCATTACTCTGGAGATCTTATTTCTAAGACCTGTTAAGAAAATGTGGCCCAGCACCTGTAGCTCAGAGGCTGGGGCATCAGCCACATACACTGGACCTAGCAGGTTTGAACCCAGCCCAGGCCTGCCAAACAACAATGACAACTACAACCAAAAAATAGCTGGATGTTGTGTCAGGCACCGGTAGTCCCAGCTACTTGGGAGGCTGAGGCAAGAGAATCGCTTACGCCCAAGAGTTGCAGGTTGCTGTGAGCTGTGACGTCACAGCACTCTACCAAAGTTGACATAATGAGATTCTGTCTCAAAAAAAAAAAAAAAAAAAAAGTGATAGTTAATTTTATGTGTCAACTTGGTAGCCAGGTATTTGGTCAAATACCACTCTAGATGTTGCTGTGAAGGTATTATTTGATGAAATTAACATTTAAATGAGTAAAGCATATTATCCTCCATAATATGAGTGAACTTCATCCTATCAGTAGAAGGCCTGAAGAGAAGAAAGAACTAAGAAAGACTGACATTTCCCAAGGGAGAAATAATTCTGCCTTCACTCTGGCTTCATAACCTGAGCTGCACCCACATGCACCCACACGTGGGTTCTGTGTCTCTGGATCATTCTGACTAATACAGAAGGATTTTGAAGCTAGGGACTGGTTATGCTGCTAAGAAAGGGGTCTTTTAAATTATTACAGTTTAGGCCAGGTGTTAGTAGATTTTTTCTGTAAAGGCACAGATAGTAAATATTTCAGGCTTTGTAGGTCAGAAAGTCTGTGTAGCAACTAGTTAGTTCTGCCCACATAGCACAGAGGCAGCTCCAGACAACACATAAATGAGGGTGGCTGTGCTACAATAAACTTTTATTCACAGATGCTGAAATTTGAATTGTGTGTAATTCTCAGAAAAAATAATCATTTTTCTTTTTGTTTGTTTTCAACATTTAGATAGGTAAAACCCATTCTTAGTACACAACCCATACAAAAACAGCTTAAGGGCCACAATTTGCTGATTTCTACTCTAACCTGATACCGTGTTTCAGGTTATGAACACAGAGGATGAAAATAAAACATCCTCTGAAAATAAGACCTACTTACAGGTTTCCTTCTGGGTGAAATATAAGGCATCCCCCGAAAATAAGGCCCCCCAGGCTCTGTCTCGGAATGAAAATTAATTTGCCGTAAATTGGTTGCTAGGGCCACCCCAACTGGCGTCTAGCAACCAGTGACGTTGTGCCGAGTCCTGATGTCACTGCTGTGTGGAAGCGGAGCAGAGGTCAGAGTGAGCGCGGGGCGGGAGAGAGGAGGAGACTTTCGCAGATGCGTGTAGAAGAACAGGAGGATCAGAGCCGACGGGATGTGGTGAAGGTGGTGAGTGCTGGTCTGTCTCTGGTGACACTGCCTGATGCTCGCGGCTGCCCTCATGATGACTGAAGGTAGGATTCACAGTTTGTCTGGTTTGTGTTGACAACTACCATACTACTGTACTGTATACAGGTAATAAATTTCCTTTATTTTCATTTAACAATAAATGTGTACTGTATTCTTCTTCATGGAAAAATAAGACATCCCCTAAAAATAAGACCTAGCGCATCTTTGGGAGCAAAAATTAATATAAGACACTGTCTTATTTTCAGGGAAACAGGGTAGTTTTTAAGCTATAATCTTTAGCCACCCGGAAACTCCAGTGTTCCCTTTGGGATCTGATTCAAAATTGTGAGTTCCTTGATTATAAACAACTGGGAAAATGACATAAAATTCTTA
>CAUYPK010073233.1:0-20847 GCA_963574355.1 Loris lydekkerianus | reverse complement strand
CTCAACTCTAACAAAAACGTTCAACCTCACACAAAGGCATGGAAGTAAACAGCCTTCTGTCGAATGAAAGATAGGTGCAGGAAGAAATAAAACAGGAAATCATTAACTTCCTTGAGCATAACAACAATGAAGTCACAAGCTACCAAAACCTGTGGGACACTGCAAAAGCAGTTTTGAGAGGAAAATTTATCACTTTAGATGCCTACATTTGAAAAACAAAAAGAGAGCACATCAACAAACTCACAAGCCATCTTATGGAATTGGAAAAAGAAGAACAATCTAAGCCTAAACCCAGTAGAAGAAAAGAAATATTCAAAATCAAATCAGAGATCAATGAAATGGAAAACAAAAGAATCATTCAGAAAATTAATGAAACAAGGAGTTGGTTTATTGAAAAAATAAATTAAATAGATAAATCATTGGCCAGAATAACTAGAAATAGAAAAGTAAAGTCTCTAGTAACCTCAATCAGAAATGATAAAGGGGAAATAACAACTGATCCCACAGAGATACAAGAGATCATCTCTGAACACAACCAGAAACTCTATGCCCAGAAATTTGACAATGTGAAGGAAATGGATCAATATTTGGAATCACACCCTCTTCCTAAACATCGCCAGGAAGAAATAGAGCTCCTGAACAGACCAATATCAAGTGCTGAGATTAAAGAAACATTAAAAAAGCTTCCAACCAAAAAATTCCCTGCTCCAGATGACTTCACACCAGAATTCTATCAAACCTTCAAGGAAGAGCTTATTCCTGTATTGCAGAAATTATTTCAAAAAATTGAAGAGGAAGGAATCTTCCCGAACACGTTCTATGAAGCAAACATCACCCTGATATCAAAACAAGGAAAAGACCCAACTAAAAAGGATAATTTCATACCAATTTCACTCATGAATATAGATGCAGAAATTCTCAACAAAATCCTAGTCAATAGATTACAGCTTATCATTAAAAAAGTCATACATCATCATCAAGTAGGTTTCATCCCAGGAATGCAAGGCTGGTTTAACATATGCAAGTCCATAAACATCATCCACCATATTAAGAGTTAAAAATAAAGACCATATGATCCTCTCAATAGATGCAGAAAAAGCATTTTATAAAATCCAGCATCCTTTTCTAACTAGAACACTGAAGAGTATAGGCATAGGTGGCACATTTCTGAAACTGATTGAAGCTATCTATGACAAACCCACAACTAATATTTAACTGAATGGAGTAAAACTGAAAGCTTTTCCTCTTAGAACTAGAACCAGACAAGATTGTCTTCTGTCACTTTTACTTTTGAACATAGTCCTGTAAGTTCTAGCCAATACAATTAGGCAAGACAAGGAAATAACGGGAATCCAAATGGGAGCAGAGGAGGTCAAACTCTCCCTCTTTGCTGATGACATAATCTTATACCTAGACAATCCCAAAGACTCGACCACAAGACTTCTGGAAGTCATCAAAAAACACAGTAATGTGTCAGGATATAAAATCAATGTCCACAAGTCAGTAGCCTTTGTATACGCCAATAATAGTCAAGATAAGAAGCTAATTAAGGACACAACTCCCTTCACCATAGTTTCAAAGAAAATGAAATACCTGGTAATATACCTAACAAAGGAAGTGAAGGACCTCTATAAAGAAAATTATGAAATCCTCAGAAAGGAAATAGCAGAGGATATCAACAAATGGAAGAACATACCATGCTCATAGATGAGAAGAATCAACATTGTTAAAAGGTCTATACTTCCCAAAGCAATCTACCTATTAAATGCCATTCCTATTAAAATACCAACATCGTACTTTCAAGATTTGGAAAAAATGATTCTGTGTTTTGTATGGAATCAACCCCCCATTCCCACCCCCCATATAGCTAAGGCAGTTCTTAGTAATAAAAATAAAGCTGAGGGCATCACCATACCAGATTTTAGGCTGTACTACAAAGCCATAGTGGTCAAGACAGCATGGTACTGGCACAAAAATAGAGACATAGACGCTTGGAATCAAATAGAAAACCAGGAAATGAAACTAACATCTTACAACCACTTAATCTTTAATAAACCAAACAAGAACATACCTTGGGGGAAAGACTCCCTATTCAATAAATGGTGTTGGGAGAACTGGATATCCACATGTAAAAGACTGAAACTGGACCCACACCTTTCTCCACTCAGAAAAATTGATTCCAGATGGATGAAAGACTTAAAGTTAAGGCATGAAACAATAAAAATCCTCAAAGAAGGCATAGGAAAAACACTTGAAGATATTGGCATGGGGAAAGACTTCATGAAGAAGACTGCCATGGCAATTGCAACAACAACAAACATAAACAAATGGGACTTCATTAAACTGAAAAGCTTCTGTATAGCTAAGGAGACAATAACCAAAGTAAATAGACAGCCAACACAACGGGAAAGGATATTTAAATATTTTGAATCAGACAAAAGCTTGATAACTAGGATCTATAGAGAACTCAAATTAATCCACATGAAAAAAGTCAACAATCCCATATATCAATGGGCAAGAGACATGAATAGAATCTTCTCTAAAGAAGACAGATGAATGGCTAACAAACATATGAAAAAATGTTTATCATCCCTATCTCTTAGAGCAATAGAAATCAAAACCACCCTGAGATACCATCTAACCCCAGCGAGAATGTCCCACATCACAAAATCTCAAAACTGCAGATGCTGGCATGGATGTGGAGAGAAGGGAACACTTTTACACTGCTGGTGTGACTGCAAACTAGTACAATCTTTCTGAAAGGAAATATGGAGAAACCTCAAAGCACTCAAGCTAGACCTCACATTTGATTCTGCAATCCCATTACTGGGCATCTACCCAGAAGGAAAAAAATCCTTTTATCATGAGAACACCTGCACTAGACTGTTTATTGCAACTCAATTTACAATCGCCAAAATGTGGAAACAGCCTAAATGCCCACCAAACCAGGAATGGATTAACAAGCTATGGTAAACGTATGCCATGGAATACTATTCAGACATTTTTAAAAAATGGAGACTTTACATCCTTTGTATTAACCTGGATGGAAGCGGAAGACATTATTCTTAGTAAAGCATCACAAGAATGGAGAAACATGAAATCCTATGTACTCAACTTTGATATGAGGACAATTAATGACAATTAAGGTCATGGTGGGGGTGAGAGAAGGGGAGAACAGAGAGAGAAAGAAGGAGGGAGAGGTGAGGAAAGGAAGAGCAGAGAGAGGAAAGGGCCTTGATGTGTGCCACACCTTTCAAGGGCAAGACACAATTGCAAGAGGGACTTTACCTAACAAATGCAATCAGTGTAACCTGGTTTATTGCACCCTCAATGAATCCCCAATGATTAAAAAAAAAAAAAACCTCCAGTTTTTTGTTTTTTTTTTTGAGATGCAGTGTCACTATGTCACCCTTGGTAGAGTGCTATGGCATCACAGCTTACAGAAACCTCAAACTCTTGGGCTTAAGTGATTCTCTTGCCTCAGCCTCCCAAGTAGCTGGGACTACAAGCACCTGACACAATGCCTTGCTATTTTTGGTGGCAGTTGTCATTGCTGTTTAGCTGGCCCAGGCCAGGCTTAAACCCGCTGCTTCGGTGTATGTGGCTGGTGCCCTACTCACTGGGCTATGGGCGCTGAGCCAACTTCAGCTTCTTTGGTAGGTTTCAATAAAGAATTGAAGTTAAGTCACCTCAAATGTAAAACAGTATAATTTTACAGGACAATTCAGGCTTCTCTCATGTCCAGTAATATAAAGGGAAGATAGAAATAGTTTTCTGCTCTAGTGAAGACACCAGTTTTTCAGGAGACATCTCCAGCATGTTGTCTTACATTGCAGTCTCCTCTATAGAGTGAAAGTGTGGTGATTGGACAGAGCAGACCAGATTCAAACAGATTTGGGGTCAAATCCTGGGAACACTTTTGGTAACTATGTGATTGCAGTGTCACTTCTCTGAGACTCAGTTTCTTCATTTATAACCTGAATAACAGAAACATGTTCCAACATTTTGACAACTTTAAATAAAATTAAATTGTTCTTATGGGTATTTATATGTATTTTTTTCTCTATTACTATCACTAAAAGTACCATGCTTCCAAATACCTAATATACAAGGCCAGGCACAGTGGCTCACGCCTGTAATTCCAGCACCACTCTGGAAGGCTGAGGCAGGTAGATCACCTGAACTCAGGAGTTCAAGACCAGCTGGAGCAAGAGTGAGACTTTGTCTCTAAAAAATAGCCAGATGTTGTGTCAGGCACCTGTAGTCCCAGCTGCTTGGGAGGCTGAGGGCAAGAGAATCACTTGAGCCCAGGACTTTGAGGTTGCTATAAGCTATGACACCACAGCACACAAAAAACAATGACAAAGTTTGACTGTTTCTCATAAAAAAAAAAAAAAAAAAAAAAAAGGTAAAAAAGAAGAAGCCCTGTGAAAACTATTGCCTAACATATGTAGTGTACTTAATGTGTCAACCTCTGTGTCTGGATGGAAGGCTCTTTTGAGGACCACCTTACTTAGAATACAGATATGAAAATCAAAAGAGGCCATTGCCATTGCCAAAAGAGGCCATGTAGGCTGCTTGTTACTATATCATGAAGTGATGATATTTGGAATAACCACAAAAGCAAATAAAAAAAATTCATGGAACCTTGCTGGAAATTGTTAGGGTCAGCAAAGGTAAAAACAGAAACACATGTGCATCAATGAAGTGATTTTCTCCAGAAATGCCTCACAGAACCAGAAATCAAGAAAATAGTTGGCTACTCATAGATTGTGGGTTGTTCTCCTTACATGGAAAGATAAAAGGAAGGAAAATAAAGATTTGGGGAGGAGCATTATTGAAGTTATAGGCCAGAGAGGTTAAACTGGAAAACCACAAGTAGGTTAATAGAGAATATGGAAGATGGGGCAAAATAGAAGTTTCAATATGTTGCGCCAGTTGGTGTGGATAAGGTAGGAGAAGGTCAGAGGTGAAATGAAGATTAACAGGAGGAGGGTATTTATTATTTTAAGAGCCTCAAATGAGATAAGGGTAAGATGCAATGAACCAAAAACCTTAAGACAAAGAGTTTGAGATTGCTGAGTTATGACACCGCAGCACTCTACTGGGGATGACAAAGTGAGACTCTGTCTCAAAAAGAAAATGTAAATAAAATAAAATAAAACCTTTGTTAAAGTTGAATATTAAGAATCAGTGATGAGAATTCTTTGGGACTGACACTATGGGAAATTACAAGTTAGGATGCCAGCAAAGGATCAGCAGCCTCCTGATGAAAGGCCCCAGGACCCAGAGACAAGCCGTGATTCCTGGGATTTGTTACAGATGACCAATCCATCTTTTATTCCACCACCCCAGTTATTCTAATAGCAAACTCCATATGAAGGATAAGGAGGATATCACATGACCTCTTAACAGCAGCAGCAGATCCTATTTACCTCCTTCCCAATCCTGACTAACCCTGATCCAGCCCAGCCTTAAATGTGAAAACCAAGACCTCCCCCAATGCCTTGGTGAGTCCATAATCACCAACACAAGTTCAGCTGCCCAAGAATACTTTGCCCCTGAACTATAGGTTCCTCACATTCCTGCACATCTGGCAAACAAAGACACTACCTTTATACCGAACCATCTTTTTGAGAGTCATTGTATAGAGCATAGCCTGGGAAGATAAAGATATTGTCTTCCTTTAAAGCAGCGGTGTCCAACCTACAGCCCATGGGCAGCATGCTGATTTTGTGAGGAACTTTTGGTTTATCTGTGGTGTTAAGTATCACAAAAAGTGTCCACAGAGTTTTTTTGTTTGTTTGTTTTTTTAACTCATCAGCTTTTATTAATGTTTGTGTATTTACTATGTGGCCCAGGACCACTCTTACTCTTCCAATGTGCAGCAGAAAAGAAACTAAGTTGTATGCTCCTGATTTAGAGCAAAGAGAAGTTTTACTTACTGCTTATTAAAAAGATTCAGGTTTTCTAAGCCCAACATTCCTCTCCGTGAACCAATCGGTTTAGTACATGAGCAAGTGTCAGCTAGTCCTCTTCCTATTGCCCTGTGGGAATTAGGGCCCTGAAACCACTGTGTAAGAAAATGTTGATACTTCAGCTACTGCTGTTACCATAATTAAATCTTTTATCATCTCTGACCCAGGAGTCTCATATCTTCTACCAGCATCCACAAAACTTGATAGTTTACAAGTAGGGCGAAAATCTCAATCCCGTCACAATTCTTGATATTTTCCAAGTATTATTACCAATCAAGTCTGCTTTTATTTAAGTCCTTGCAGTAGAATCTTTGTATAACAGCCTCCTCTAATAGCTTCACACAGACCACTAGCACTAAGGCAGACCTAGAAACAGTGACAAGAACCATTTATTTAGGGTATGGGAGCTCTTGGTACCCCCCATTAAAATCCCCCTTGGATCCCTTCTAGAATTTCTGTGCACTAATACCCCAGCTTCTTAAAGTTTTGCTGTTAACTTCGCTACCTGTGGCCTTCAGAGGATAGACCTGGACAACCCGTACAAACCCAGGAAGTGGCTGGAAGTGTGTTTTTCTCCCAGTGACTGACTAAACTGGAAGTAGGAGAACTCAGCTCCTTCTCTCTTTTCTTCTTGGGTATAAGTATGTCTGGGAAATTCCCACAGGATCAAGATAAGGCTGAGACTTTCTATGAAGGGCTGCCCTTGCCTCTGAAGGGGAGGCTTCCTTCCCTCCCCTTCCCTTTCCTGTTTTCCCTACTTCCTAATGGATTTCTATGCAGAACACATTCTTAATAATAACTGGCAAATGCTCAGCCTAGGTCTGCTCCTAGGGAATCTGACCTAAGTTAGCCAGTGATTCTCAACCCTGGTTGTATATTAGAATCAACTGAAAAAAACTTAAAAAAAAATTATGATAGCATCCTACCCTAAACCAATTAAATTAGAATCTCAGGCAGTAGAGCCAAGGAATACATTTGTTTAAAAGCTCCCCAAATGGTTCTAGTGTTCAGCACTGATTTAGGCCATTTGGGGCCACCTAATTTTACCTCTTGTTATGTTCCCAGTGTTCAAATAATCCTCACAGAAATCTTATCTGGGAAATTAGCCAGCCCAGAAAATCCTCTAGTCTGAAATTTTGGCAGCAACATGATTCATCTCAGGCAGCAACAGAACGCTTTCTCTTGGGGATCCTGGCAGAGATCTTGGCATCCAGAAGCAGTCCTGGAGATGAGAAGAATCTAGCAGGCCTCTCTATGGAAAGTTGTATAGAGGCAACAAACAAGGGTAGACGACTAGCCCTCTTCACTACCCCGAAAAGACCCTTGTTATCCATGGAAGCCTCCTAATGCAGTTGACAGGAATATTTGGATACATCACATCCATAATGAGTCTCATCTCAACAGCACCCCTTGGCCTCTACTTCCAGGCAGTCTAAGAATTTTGTGATGATTAAATCCATGGTGCCAATTTGCTTGGTTAAACACTAGTGCAAATGTTTCTGTGAAGATGTTTTGTAGATATGACTACATTTATAAACACTTAACTTTAAGTAGAGGAGATTACTCTTGACAATGTGAGTGAGCCTCATTCCATCCTTTGGAGGCTTAAAGAACCAAAACTGTGAAGGAATTTTGGAAAACATGATAATGGCTTTCATTTTAACCAATTCCTCCTCCACAGCAACTTAATTGAATTCAACCTCACCAGCCCTCTAGCTTCCTCCTCCCAGCTGCCATGGTATGTATCCCCACAATTGTCTATCTGCCCAGGGCCCAGTTGCAGACAGGTGCTGTATTGCCACACCCTCTTTAGGGAAGGTAGCTGACTACATGGCTCAGCCATCTGTCCAGCCCTAATGCAATATACCTAGGGCCAGTTGTCACCTTCCTCTACATAGAACACACTTCCCAGGACCCCATTCCCCCGATGGATCCACTGACATGATCCACTGCTTAGAGAACTTGTTGGCACATAGAGGTGCTCCAGAAAAATCTGATGCAGGAAAGTTCGTCAGCAAGCTAAAGAGCTCCAAGAGGACTTTCACGAAATCTTCTAGTGTGTCAAAGAAAGTTGGAAGGTCTATCCATACCCTCCCCCATGTGGTAGACCACTGGCATCTCAGTAGAACGCTCTGTCGTCAGAGTCAGCTACCCACATGCACACCCAGGTGTGCTCAATGGAGCACAGATCAAGGCTCACCTCCACTGCCTCTGCCAAAAGGAGAGGAGGCTTAAATGTGAGAGTAAAATAGCCAAGAACAACTATATCTTGTGTCAGCAATCATCCTGTCTACATTCTCTTCCTTCATTCCAGCCTCCTTGGTGCCAGCCATCTCTTTGGTCTGTATACTCGAGCATCCTAGTTTGTACCTCATATTTGGCAAATCCTCTCCACCCTTTTCATGCTCTCACAAGATCTCATGTTAAGAATATGGACTTTACTTTTTTACATTTCAGGTTAATATGAGAGTACAGATGATTAGGTTACATCATTTGAAGAGTCTGGACTTTAGAATAAGAGATATGTTTTAGAATCCTGGCTTTATCATTTACAAGCTGAGTGACATTAAATCTTAGTTCTTTCACCTGTCAAGTGGAAGCCATATACAACATTCCAGGACTATTGTAGGATTTAGAGATAATCAGAGGTCTAGTGAGATCCAGCAGAGCACCTGGCACACATTAGGAGTTTTAAAATGTTAGCCATTATTATTACCATATACTAAAATTTGATGTGCAGACACTCCCATAATTATTAAAGAAAAAAAAAAAAAAGAAAGAAAGAAAGAGATCCCACACCTGGGCCAGGATGCACTCCCCACCCATCCAGACCTGCGAACCTGAGCAGGACACTTCCCAACAAACCCCACAACTGTCAGAAGGAGAAATATCAAAAAGCATTTGAAAAAAAAAATTTTTTTTTTTAGCCTTTAAGTCTCACGATGTCAACCCTGGTAAGGCTTTGTAGAGTGCTATGGTGTCATAGTTCACAGCAACCTCAAACTCTGGGGTTTCAGTGATTCTCTTGCCTTAGCCTCCCAAGTAGCAGGGACTACAGGCAGCCACCACAATCCCCAGCTATTTTTTGTTGCTGTTGTCATTTTTGCCTAGCTGGCCCATGTCGGATTTGAACCCGCCAGCCTTGGTGTATGTGGCTGGTGCCATAACCACTGTGCTACATGCCCCAAGCAGGGAGCACTTCATTTTCTTCCTTTTTTTTTTGAGACAGAGTCTCACTTTGTTGCCCTTGGTAGAATGCTGTGGTGTCACAACTCACAGCAACCTCAAACTCTTGAGCTTAAGCGATTCTCTTGCCTCAGCCTCCCAAGTAGCTGAGACTACGGGCACCCACCACAATGCCCAGCTATTTTTTGGTTGTAGTTATCATTGTTGTTTGGCAGGCCCAGGCTGTATTCGAACCTGCCAGCTCCGGTGTATGTGGCTGGTGCCCTAGCTGCTGAGCTACAGGCACCGAGCCAGCATTTGACAATTTTTATATTTTGAAATCTCTGTTTTCTTAGTCATTCACAATCTTTAAGCTTAACTCTTTAAGCTTGCTTATCAGTTTTTTATAATACTAGCTCTCAAAATTCACTTTTCAATGACAACTCTACACAACATTAACTCCTGTGCTTCTCAGCTCTGCCAGCACAGCAGAAGAAACAGCTGTGCAGCTTTAGCAAACACTCCCAGACTCCATCTCCAGCCCAGACTTCCCCGTCTGTCTCTGTGTGGCCTGGATGGGCCCATCTTTAAAAAGCCTTCTTGAAGGTTCAGATGCCCAACTACAGTTGAGCACCTTGACTTGCTTGATGGTTACAAATAACTTTAAAACTGCACAGAAAAGGTGGCACAGAAATAGATAAAGCACCACGGAGGCCACAGGCAGCCCTCAGCTGGGTTCAGCCTCCTCTCTGCCCTCCGCCCTCCTAGGTTCTGGAGCGTGAGTGCAAACTGGAAGTTTCCTTATTCCTGGAAGGTCCCTGGTAAGGCCTGAAAGGGGCAGATGCCACCTCAAACCAAGGGCTGGGAGAGAAGGGGGGATGGGCAGGAAGGGAGCATGTGTAGAGTGAAGGAAAGGGTAGAAGAGGGCGAGGAGTAGCCCTGTGTGTCTGGCTGTAGGAAAAGAAATGCGACCAGAGAACAGAGGTATTTCACGAGGGAACCAAGAGCCCAATCTTAGCTATTTCGAGGCCGCCTGGCTTGCCACACGTAAGTAATGCTCCTTCTGCCTTTGTTTATATCTCCTTTAGAGGAAATGATGGCCTGGAGTTGTTTTTAATTTCCACCGCATCTGATTCCTGTCCTGACTCCGTGATGGTGCGTTATTTGGTATGTTCTCAGTGCTCGTGTTGGACTAATTCCTGGTGAGCTGGTAGACTGCCCTTCAGTGCCAGAGACATCAGAAGTCTTTCCATTTTGTTCCCAGCCACATGCATCTCTCTTTCCTCTGGGTAGGAAGCACCTGGCATGTATGGTAATTCCAGCTTAACCCAGATCTTGAGTTAAGTCTGTGCCTCCCACCAGGCTGTGAGCACCTCAGGTGAAGAACCTGCTTTATCCATCAGCTCCTGGCCTGGCACTGTGTTGAATAGGCACTGGAACATTCGCTACAACCAGGTGAATTGTCTACCTCAATTTTACTTGACTGGTGTCTGATGTCCTCATCGCTGGAAATGAAATCAATGCTGGAAGGGAAAAAGAGCATACAGCAGGGTCCTGGTCATGTAATTAATTCCTTTTTGATGAACTGCAGATAGCCTATAAGACTTCCTTGAGTTTCCTTAGTTTCCAACTAAGTGGACTAAATCAGCTCCAAGGACACTTCCAGTCAGAGAGATTGAAGCATTAAATAGATAATATTAAAGGTATTTGGAAGTGTGGCCCTGTAGAAAAGCAGATGAACCTGCATAATTCCTTAAAGATCAACCTGACTTCTTATAAACTGCACCATAACTTTGAAATGTGCGTTTTGTTCCCATTAGAAGAGCAGAAAATGGATTCTCAGAGCTTTGATTTGTTTCAGGTCTAGGAGTTACCAAGCAAATGCTTAGGCTTTGAACCCAAATCTGTTTGAATTCATAGGCCACTGTTCCCAACCCCCACATACTGCTTATTTCAGGGGAGACTGTCCAGTGTCCTGTGATGCTGCCTGAAGACCCAGGAGCTTCTTTAGGATGGAAAATGCTTTTCATCCTCTCTTTGGTCACCGCACATAATAGAAGACAGAGTTTCATAGCATGACATTGCAGGATTACTAAATGATGTCTTTTTCTTAACACTGTCTTAGTTCTCTTATGGGAGCCTATTAAAATATCCAGAAGCATTTAGAAATTATTTTATATGAAGTATTGAGAACAAAGAATGGAACCGTTCCCTGCTTTATACAAGCCTTGGGGGTAGTATTCTTCCATCCTTCTACCATACAACCCTTCCCCCTTCCTTTCCCACATATCAAATTTAACCAAATTTATCAGTCTAGGTATACCCTTGAACTTAGAGTTCATACTCTTCTTCCAGCTTCACATAAGAAGTTATTTTAAATCATTAAACTCTAAACTTAGAAGAAATATTTCATAAAAATCTGATCTAGTTGATCCTAACATTTACATTATAAGCATCTCTTGCCAGGCATAAAACTGCTACTCTATGTGATAATAGTTGTGGTCTTTTAGAATTCCTTGATTGAGAAAAAATCTGATTATAATGTCAAGATGAATTCATTAAAAATTAAAAATATTTTAAAGAGCCAAAATGAATTCAGTCAGGTTTTGAAATAAATCTGTATTTTCTGCATCTTAACAGTATCTATATCCATGTGAAAAATAACCACTTGCATATGTGTGAAAAATAGCTGACTGCAGGACAGCCTGGGCCAGTTGTCAAGGGTCTCAGGTGGCATACTAAAGAGATAACAATTTATTCTGCAGACAACATGGAGTCAGGAGAGGTTTCAAAGCAAACTGACAGGAACAGATTGATTTTTTTTTTTTTTAGATGATAATTTTGGCAGCAGCATAGTCAAATTTGATATGGAAAGAACAGTGGCAGGAGGTCAGGAGGAGGTGGGAGATAATGCCCAGAGCCACAGTGATGCAGAGTCTTCTGACCCCAACACTGGAGGACTTGGTGAATGACCAGATATGGGTAGTGCAGGACCTCACAAGTCAGATGGTCCCCAGTTAAAATCCTTACTAACTGGCTGAGGCAAAATCCTTCACAGAGACTTAATCTCCCCATTTGAAAACTGGAATAATTAATGCCCACATCAATAGTTTCATTCAAAAGATCTTAGCTTTTTTAAAAAATTAAAAATTATATTAGCAAAGTGCTCGGCCTGTGGTAGCTGCTCACCAAGTAGCTGGTGCCATTATTATGTAGATTGCAAGCCCATAAGGTGCCAGCACCATCTCCTGGGATAGTAGAATCTGTCATCATTATCCTTGGAGGGCAAAAGAGAAAAAGATAAAAGGCAAGACTATGGAGATTCAATACTAGAGAAACTGAAAGAGGAATAGGCAAAAGAGGCTGAGGAGGGAATCAGGAAAAGACAGTGACCTTGGCAATGATTAGAGGAACATTTCAACAAGCAGGAAGTGAATACCATTCCTGAAGATTGGGACTAAACATTAATCTTGAATTCATAAAAGAGCTGCAATGCTCTAAGAGTGATGTGAGGATGTAACAAAGGCAAAATGCTTGGGTGGGATACAGGCACTTCTAGAGCTACAAAAGGTTAATTGTCAAAATCATTATGTAACTTCAAGAGAGAGAAAGTAACTTGGATTGAAAATAAGAGCATAATTAACATTAGTGACATGGTTTAAAAAATTGATGCATCTCATCTCATTACAGCAGTTAACGTGTGCTGCTAAGGTTTCCTTGCACTACTCATGCAAGGAAAAAGTGACCTCACACTTCCCATCTGATTGTGGCAGCCAAGATGGCATGAGGAGCTACAGGAATGACATAAACATGGGGGAGGGTAAAGTTTGCAAGTCAGAAATAATCTTGTCAACAGCGAAGAGTCTGTTTTATTGCAAAAAAGGAATCTAAAGTTTGAGTTTAAAAAATAGTATTCAAAGAAAAAAATATTCAAGTAATCCTAATTCTCTCCCTACCAAATCCAGTCGTCAATTTTCATAGTTTATTGAGCTTTCTTTCCAAAATCAATCTCAAATCCAACTCCTTCTCTGATGACTTTCCGTGTTGATTTAGCTGAATTGAAACCATTTCCCTTCCTAGTGTAGTGGTGGGCTAGGTTTGGATGAGAAAAATTTGCATGTGTGAGTTCAACCTCAGAGGTGGAGCAGCTGCCACTGAGGTGTCCAGGTGATTGTCCGGTGCCCTGCTGCAGGTCACAGATCCATGGGCTCACTTGGTCCGGGGGGGTGGGGGGCAACAGCTGGGCCAGTTCCCACATCTCCTCTGCTAGTCTCTCCATGTCCTGGGTCAAGTGCTTTTGTCAGTGCCGCTACACCACATCAACACCGCGCATAAGAAATAGCCAGGACATGGATTAGAAGTACAATGCTTGCAAGAGGTAGACTTACCATAGGTGCAGGGAAGCTTCGAGTAAACCTCTGCCGTGGCCTTTCATTGAAACCATATACAACAGGTGTAGGGAGTGCTCATACAACAGCTACATGCTTAAGGATGGATACATGCTCTTTCCTCGCAGGCTCAACTCCCACCCTGTTACACCACAAATGTTCAATGTCCAACACCTGCTTGCTAACAAGGGACCAATCTTATCTCATTAATGCATGCAGTTGCTTGAGGGCTTGTCTCTAGGCTGCAAAGCATCTCCATGCGGGCTAGGAGATTGTCCCACTCCCAGCACCTCCCTCAAGAACTGGTGACCGCTCCTGTAAGCCTGGTGCTCAGTCTCCTACATGCCTGTGCAACTGTAACAGGGAAGGTCACCTGCATCATCAAGACACTAAGAGACAGAAGAGGATCCAGTCTGTCCACACTTAACCCTGCTTCACAGTCGGCTTTTCTTCTCAACTTTTGTACCTACTGACTCAATGACCATGGGCCTATGATTAGACATAGAGGCAACAGCTTTTCATAGACTTCATTGCCTCCCACAATTGGGTAAGGTCTAAACCCTATAATAAAACTCTTCTAGCCCAATCCCTAGTTGACTGTGTCAATTTAGGGAAATTTTATCCCCCAGGGTGTATTTGTCAATGTCTGTAGACATTTTTGGTCATCACAACTGGGACTATAGTTCTGGCACCTGGTGGGTAGAGACCAGGGATGATACTAAACACCCTACCAGCCACAGGACAGTCCCACCACAACGAAGAATTATCCAGCCTAAAAGGCCAAGAGTGCTAAGCTTGAGAAACTCTGCTTTTCCCAAGAGACTTGCTGTCACAGAATTTGAAAACATGCAGAAAGTAAGCCAACAACCTCATAATTTGCAGTGATTCAGGAGAATAAAGACCAAATATTAAACTTAGATCTGGCAATAAGAGAGTCACAACACAGATTGATGAGCGATATGAGATTAATGCTCATGAACTGAAATGATATTCAGGCACTCCTAGAGCTTTGAAAAGTTAATTATCCAACATATTACATAATTGCAAATAGAGAGAAAAGAATCTGGATTTAAAATATTAAGAATATAATTAACCATATTAACAAACTATAAGAAAATTTTGTTTAAAAAATAAAGTTATCCTCTTTCATTCATCAAATCTAATCCAGCAACAACTGCTATTCAAAACTCAATACCAGGCTCTGCACCTCAAGGTCAGTGGTTAGGGCGCTGGCCACATACACCAGGGCTGGCTGGTTCAAATCCTGCCCAGGCCTACTAAACAACAATGACGACTATAACAACAATAATGAAATAGCTGGGCATTGTGGTGAACACCTGTAATCCCAGCTACTTGGGAGGCCGAGGCAAAAGAATCCCTTAAGCCGAAGAGTTTGAGGTTGCTGTGAGCTGTGATGCCATGGCACTCTACCAAGGGCAACATAGTAAGACTCTGTCTCAATAAATAAATAAATAAATAAACCTCAATACTAGTTCTGATCCCTTCTCTTCGCTCCTTCTACTACCTCCCCTACTGAATCCACCAGTATCTCTCTACTATACAGCCCTTTCAATAGCACCTTTACTTCCTCTTTTGCCCCTGGAGAATCTAGTCTCGATATGTCGCTGCCAAGTAGTCTTCGTAAAATATCGATTACTCAGAACATTTGTGGGCACCAGAGTGAGTCCAGGTGGGGATGTTCACAGTGTGTGAGCTAAAATTGGGACCTCTTTCCTATCTTGAGGGAAAACCCAGAAGAAAACATTGGTGCAGTTTTGCTGTGCTTGATAGGACACATGGGAAAGGTCTCCCTGCTTTCATTCCTGGCCCCGCACCCCTTCTGAACACACAGATTATCCATTCCTGGCCCCGCACCCCTTCTGAACACACAGATTATCCTTTGCAACACAGGGTTCAACCCAAGACTACCCTTGACACAGGGATCTATTCAAAGCATAACCAGAACACCCAGTATAAAAATCACACCTGCAAGGGCCTTCCAGAGCCAGTGCCTGATTTAAATTGCCTGAAGTACAGCCTAGGAATCTTCTAGTATCTCATCTCCCTAGGTGATTCTAACATAGCCAAGCTGAACACCCCTGCTCTGTAGCTGTGCTTCTTAAAATTCAATGTGTATACAAATCACCTGGAGGTCTCACGAACTTCTGCCCCCATGGTGCCAGGCAGGATGGCAATGCTCCTCTTCTAGCACACTCCTGGGTAGCTGGTGCTGCTTTCTGAGGACCACACTCAGAGCAGTCAGAACCAAGAAGGGGAAAATCTTTGCTCCCTCGACCACCCTTGTTAGTAATTACTTGCAACTATATTTTCCACCCTCTGGACCCACCAATAACTCTGCAGCATGCCAGCTCAGCCCTGCCCAACAGAACCTTAAGGACAGACTTCTGTGGACAAAGAATAACATAATGACGATGCCCACTAGGGAAAGCTGAGAATATTTGGGTGAGAGACACTATATTTTGTCCCAGTGTACAGTAAGTTTTCTTCTAGTTAAATTAAGGAAAACTCAGCCCTGCCATGCCTTTGGAGAAGGTTCTTCAGGAGGCAGGTTGAAATCTAACCACAATACCCTCCCCTTTCAGATATGCATCTAAGTCAGTGATTCTAAACCTTTCAATTAGTATCACATCCCTAAAAAGCCTTCCTAGACCCTTTACTTCCTAGTCCCACCCCCTCCATAAAATGTTAATACCACAGATATATGATATTTATGTTTATGTACTCCTGTCTTGTGCAGAACCACAAACCATTAAGACAACTTATGAATTTTTGCTGTCCCCTTGGAGGCAACATCACCTTCATGGAAAATGTATGATCATTCCAACTGCCTGGCTTTAGGCCTTGTATGTATTCCATGTGCTTGGACACATTTCTCCAGCCTGCTCCTGTCAGACCTAGTCATAAACTAGAGAGGACACCATCTTCAGAATCACACACATCAAGTTAAAACCCACCCTCAGCCACTTACAAGTTGTGGGACCTTAAACAAGCATCTGTACGTCTCTTATCCTGAATGTTCCAACCATTAGGTAGAATTAAAATATCCACACTGAAAATCTCTGGTAAGATATAAAGGGAGGTAAGGTGCCTGTAAAGCATAAATTACAGCATCCAGTGCAGGGTAGGTGTTCAATGAATGGTAAATGGTCATGGTTCAGTGGTTGTGCTCCACAGCTCACACCTCAGCTGACATGAGATCCATTCCATCTGGGTCCAGCAGCATCTTAATGGCCTAGTACACCAAGCCAGCTATAGAGCTAAATGTCTCCTGTGTCAGGCCCAAGTAAGAAAGATGCATCTTCCTAAACATCTACCTGAGAACCAGGACATCTCAAAGCAGTCCTGGGAGTATTACTGGAGTGGAGTGGGCAGCTGAGAAGGATTTATCAGCACTAGTAAGGGTACAGACTGCATACACGGCCACTGCTATCAATTTGTAGTCTGACCCAGTCTGTTTAACCCAGCACTTTGACACCCACCTTCTGGATAAAGATAAGCCTAGTTAGCACAGGTCTGCCACACCAGTGTTCATTCCAAATGCCCCTGGAAAATCCAAATAGAGTTCAAGAATCATGCTCAACTTCACTTGCCACATTGATCCTAAATTGTCTCTTGAAATTTATCAAAGAGATTCTCCATCTTCTTGACTATCTACCACCTAGAATAAAACCTTCATTGTGTGCAGGTTATATTATGCACAGTACCATTCAAAGCTGGATATGACATTCTCCTGTCCAGTGCCCAAGCCAATCGGAAAGAATGAATCAGCTCTTATGCTTTGGTCTCACACACTAAAGATGCCACTGCTGCTCCCCCCCCCCCCCGCCCCCAACAGCTTCTCTCAAAATGTCAATGTTTCCTTCCACCAGCTGCCAGGTCTCCACTCCTCCTGGACCCACTTGACGTAATCTAGTGCTTAGCCCAGTGCCTAGAAAATAGACCCCCCTAAATAAATACTGTTGCCTGTTTCTCCATGGCGGGCATCAGAAACACCCATCTCCTAGAGAGTATCTGGCTCAATCACCTACAAGCTGTGTGACCTTGCTACAGGTGACCTTGCCTCTGTGAGCACAACTCCTTCACCTGTCAAACAGCAGTAGAAGAACCACCTTCCACCTCCCAAGAAGGTTGGGACAATTAGGAGATCAGACCTAGAAGACAGCCTGGCTCCTGCACAAGGTCTCTACTAATAAGAGACTGACCCATCATTTTTTTTTTAATTAAGTAAGCTTTTTGATCACAACCCATCTCCTATTTAATGATTGCCCTGATAATCTTGCTGAGGAACAGATGGCTTCACAGAGAGGGGAAATAGTTTCCAGCCTCTTTAATTTCAGGATGTAGCTGAGGACCAAGTTGTATTATATTATAGTGCAGACTTATTACTAAAGAATTATTATTACATTTTCCTGACTCTAGCCCTTCTGTATAGTAGATCCTACCATAAAAGCCAAAGGCCTTTTAAAAGTCTTATCACATAAGAAATAGAAATGTTCTTCAAAATACTTAGTATTTCAACAAATAACAAAAAACTTAGTATTTCATAAATAAATATTTTTAAACCATTATCATCATCTAAACCAGAGTTTCCCAACCATCCGAATGCTGTAGCCCTTTAATACAGTTCCTGTGGATCGTTGAGAACTACTGATCTAAGCTTTATCTCTTATAAAGGAGAAAGACAGAGATATATGACTTCCTATTATTAGTCCTTAAAATGCCATTTTAAATTGAAATTTTATTGAAAATGCATTTATTGTCATGGTTCTTGGTCGTTATTGGTCCTCAGAATCACCTGTAGAGCATTAAACATAAAGATGACTGTTTTAGGCATCTTACACAATACTTATCTTTTGGAGCATATATAAGGTATGACAGTTCAGTTTATTAACTCATCCTAGAAAAAGGACTAGATACCTCATTAATAAATATCACTATGATCACCTTCAAAGTACTCTTGGGAAGATATGCACTGACACCATAATTCACCTTTCAAAGCAATTTTGAAACTCTCTGGAATGACCATCAGAGTTATCATCATATGACACACAAGATCATGCAACAAAAGGGCCTGGCACAGTGGCTCACACCTATAATCCCAGCACTTGGGAAGCTGAGGTGAGTGGATTGCCTGAGCTCACAGATTCAAGACCAGCCTGAGCCTTATCTCTAAAAATAGCCAGGCATTGTGGTGGGCACCTATAGTTCCAGCTACTCAGGAGGCTAAGGCAAGAGAACCACTTGAGCCCAAGAGTTTGAGGTTGCTGTGACCTATGATGCCATAATACTGTGCCAAGGATGTCAAACTAAAACTCTGTCTCCCAAAAAAAAGAGAAAGGAAGGAAAAAAGAATACGCAACAAAAATAATGAATGCCACTCAACAAGATGCCACCATAATTGGTATATTTTCTTTGAGATGTGTCAAGTGTTTTTAAAATTGAATGTTTCTTATATGCGTGTGTGTGTGTGTGTGTGTGTGTGTGTGTGTGTATGCATACAAACAGAGGGTGCCAAAAATGGATATACCTTTTACAAAAGGAAAAAAAGTACTAAAATTATAATACTCAATATATACTAGTAATAAAAGACATACAAGTCACATCGAGCACCTGTTGCAATTGCAAAGTCAAACATGACTGAGCATTACAAATTTAATACAGTTTTTTTTTCCCTTCTTAAAATGTCTATACATTTTTTGTCACCTTCTGTATATATATTCACCCCTTCACCCAGGGCACAACTCCGTGGTTACATATTGTGAGTATTTTCCTTCTCATATCATTCTCTTAATGGTGACTTTTGTTGAACAGAATTTTAATACATTCCAGTTATAAATTGTTAATACCTGGGTGCCCATCAATAGTAAAGTTGATAAATAAACAGTGGTTTATTCAAATAATGAAATACTATAAAGCAATGAGAAAGAAGAAATCACGACTCCCTGAAACAGCATGGGTGAATCTCATGTAACACGGAAAATAAGAAGTTAGACACAAAAAATGTGTATTGCTTTCATTCTGAGGGTTTGGGTTTTTTTCCTATTTCAAAAACAAACAAAGCTAATCTGTGATGTTAGTATTCAGGATGTTGCCCCCTTCACTGGGCTGCAGTAGTTGGAAAGCGATACTAACGCTCTTGTATGCTGCTGGTGAGAATCTGCTTCTGGATCTTGGTGAAGGTTATCCAGTTTGGTTCAGTTTGTGAAAATGTGAAAATGTATCTAGTTTTGCATTTTTTATATAATATGTTTGCCTCAATTAAAAGCTAGCAAAAATAGAAGTGCATAGGCCTGAAGCCCAACCCCTGGAACATGTTTCTTAGTGATTCAGATGGGCAGCCAGGGCTCAGGGCCTTTGATGAATGTTCTGTTCACAAATACCTGCACAAATACCTGTGCAAATATGAGAAGGATTAAAAACTCAATTTCTTGAAAAATATCTGTAGTTTATTCAATACATTAAAGTGATGGGATTATGCAGGTGTTTTTTTCTTTCATCGCTGCCACTTGTACTCATAACGTTGCCTTGTGCAATTATTAAAATCCCGTGAATGACATTTCTCAGTGCTTTCATTTTTCTGTGCTCTCCGTGTTCATTTTCTAGAAAGAAATATTTGTTGTATGTCTATAAATGTGGTGGAGAGAAGAGGACGGCAGCTATAAGGAAGAGAGAAATAAAGCCTGGCTCTCACAGCGCCAGCCTTCCTCCGTCATGCCCAGCCGAGCGTCCTCTCTGCCCAGATGCAGGGCTCCGGTGGCCAGGTGCACTTCCCAGGAGGACGAACTGCAAAGTTTACAGGGCTCTGCAAATTACTGGAGCAGAGTGTGGATCTGAAGAACGGGAGAGACAGAGGATGAACCCAGGGCAGCTTTCAGCCCCGCTTTCTCTCTGCTCTCTCGTGCCCTCCTTGTCTGACAATTTGAATTCAGACTAGACATTTCATCATTTTCTGTAAGGACCTATGAAAAGAGGTGTGGATTGTGATGTGGAATCTGATGGGCAGATTCTAGGTCAGTGGCCCGGGAGTGAGGGAGGAGGCATAAGAGAAAGGGATGAGGTGTTAATGCTGTATACATTTGTGAGCCAGGGGAGAAATGGGACTCTGGATGGTGGAAGTTTGGCTGTTTTTCAGAAAGACATTTGGTGGTTCCCTGTCTTTTCCCCACCCCCCCCCCACAAACAAAAAAAAAAAATACCTCAGTATTTTTTTATATATATATTATATGAAAAATAAACAAAAAAAAAAAATAATAACATATAAAAATTATTTAAAAAAACACACAAAAAATTAAAAA